>CAAKHF010010309.1:3036-13669 GCA_901007745.1 Hippocampus kuda | reverse complement strand
AAAATGTCGTCTAAAAACGCCTTACTATACATGGTCGTTTTTTTTGATTAAAAACGCCTTACTATACATGGTCGTTTTTTTTAAAAAGCCTTTTGGTCGTTTTTGAAAAGTTTTTTTTCGTCTAAAAACGCCTTACTATACATGGTCGTTTTTTTGGCTAAAAACGCCTTACTATACATGGTCGTTTTTTTCGGTTAAAAACGCCTTACTATACATGGTCGTTTTTTTCGGTTAAAAACGCCTTACTATACATGGTCGTTTTTTTCGGTTAAAAACGCCTTACTATACATGGTCGTTTTTTTCGTCTAAAAACGCCTTACTATACATGGTCGTTTTTTTCGGCTAAAAACGCCTTACTATACATGGTCGTTTTTTTCGGTTAAAAACGCCTTACTATACATGGTCGTTTTTTTCGTCTAAAAACGCCTTACTATACATGGTCGTTTTTTTCGTCTAAAAACGCCTTACTATACATGGTCGTTTTTTTCGGTTAAAAACGCCTTACTATACATGGTCGTTTTTTTCGGTTAAAAACGCCTTACTATACATGGTCGTTTTTTTCGGTTAAAAACGCCTTACTATACATGGTCGTTTTTTTAAAAACGCCTTCCTATACATGGTCGTTTTTTTCCGGTTAAAAACGCCTTACTATACATGGTCGTTTTTTTGGCGAAAAACGCCTTACTATACATGGTCGTTTTTTTTTCGGTTAAAAACGCCTTACTATACATGGGCGTTTTCTTCAGTTAAAAACGCCTTGCTATACATGGTCGTTTTTTTTCGTCTAAAAACGCCTTACTATCCATGGTCGTTTTTTTCGGTTAAAAACGCCTTATTATAGATGGTCGTTTTTTTCGTCTAAAAACGCCTTACTATACATGGTCGTTTTTTTCGGCTAAAAACGCCTTACTATACTATGTCGTTTTTTTGGGTTTAAAACGCCTTACTATACATGGTCGTTTTTTTTCGGCTAAAAACGCCTTCCTATACATGGTCGTTTTTTTTTTCGGTTAAAAATGCCTTACTATACATGGTCGTTTTTTTCGGCTAAAAACGCCTTACTATACATGGTCGTTTTTTTCGGCTAAAAACGCCTTACTATACATGGTCGTTTTTTTTTTCGGTTAAAAACGCCTTACTATACATGGTCGTTTTTTTCGGTTAAAAACGCCTTACTATACATGGTCGTTTTTTTCGGTTAAAAACGCCTTACTATACATGGTCGTTTTTTTCGGTTAAAAACGCCTTACTATACATGGTCGTTTTTTTCGGCTAAAAACGCCTTACTATACATGGTCGTTTTTTTGGAGCTAAAAACGCCTTACTATACATCTTTGTTTTTTTTCAGCGAAAAACGCCTTACTATACATGGTCGTTTTTTTCAAAAATGCTAATGCTAATGCTAGCAGTAGCGAACAGGCTACTCGTTCAAACTCACGGGCGCTTGCAGCAGGACGTCCGGGTTCAGTCGCACTTCCAGTCGAATGGTCGCGTCTCTACCGGCCTCGACGGTGCCCAGGCGACATAGCAGACGCTCGCACAGCTGGTCGCCACGCCCACAGAACTGGGCATGCGCGCACACAAAACACACAAACACATGCGTGCGCATCTCATTAGCCACGCTGGCAGCTCATGTCACTTGTCCTTCCGTTGCAACTCGGTTATCTAAAGAGGTAAGCTAGGCGGGCTCCAGTTGAAAGACTTTGGTGTGCAATTCATTTGAGTAAGGATGATGATGGCGCCGCCACAAAAGAAGATACAAGGACAGCAGGATTGAAAACGTCAAGCTGGCGGAGAAATCTGATGTTAGCTTTCGACGTTAGCTTCCACCGGCACTTTCTGATGCTCGCTTTTGACGCTAGCTCCTGAGGTTAGTCCGTCAGCCGTCCCGAATTAGAGTTGTCCGCAACAGGTGGAAAGAAGTCGGTGAGGAGCGGCACGCGGGTGTACGGCGGGGGCATTTACCATGTTGCGCGTGGAGGTGGACGAGAAGAAGAAGACGATTTGTTTCAAGAGGGACGCCCGCGGGACATCGCAGTCGTCGATGACGGGGACGGTCGCGTCGCTGACAAAGCAGCTGCCTTGTGACGCCTGCCGACACGATGACATCGTTCCCAACTGCGCGCAGGCTAATGACAACGCGGGCTAACGGCGCTCTACCTGCCAGTCCGCCACCTGGAGCAACCGGTGCGGGTACGGCGTCAGCAGCTTCGGGAGCGTCACCTCCACCAGCGTGTCCACCGACCTGCTCGGACCCGAATTCAACACCTGCACGCAACAACGGATGAATTTGAGCCGACGGCCGAGAGGGTAAACGTGATCATGTTGGTGTCGTGAAAGATTTGCGAGCCCAGATGAACGCAGAGGTCGCAAGCGTTCACGGGTGAGCGCATGAATCGGCGCGCCGTTTGATGGCTCGAGAAACCACAGTCAAGAATGAGTGAGATGACCTCCACCAAGGAACGAAGCGTGACCTTGTACGTGTAGTTGAAGCTTTGCGAGTAGCATTGGACCGCCGCGGCGTCGTCTCCAAACACGAACGACGTCGGAGTCACAAAACTGGTCAAAACAAATGAATGGCAAACATGTCATTCGTTCGGCTGTTGATGCCCCCCCCAGCCTCCCAATCGATTATTTCTGGCATTGATCCAGGTGAGCGTCAGTGAATGAATGAAGGGTTACCCGTGGATGTTGACGTCGACGCCGTACTTGAGAGGAAGCAACAAGGCCACGGTGTTGTCGTGGAGATACTCGGAGCTTTCCAGGTTCTCGCTGAGGACGCGGCACGTACTCGTGTCATCTTGCGTTGCGGATTCCCCCCCAAAAGAAATGCTTTCCTCACCTGCTGGCGTGGGCGTGAATCACCAGGTGGCCCGGTGTCGCGTTGCGGTCGACGTCCAACAGGAAGCTGACGTTCACCTGCCACAAAAATTGCACGTCTCTTCCGCTCACTCGGCTCTTACGGCTTTCACAACTGGACGTTGGGGCTGACCAAGGTTATTTGACTTTGTGAAAAAGAACGTCATAACGAAGAGCGACGTCACTTTTTTTGCGTCCGGGAAATTCAAAAACGACAACGACGAAAGGCAACTGAAACTCCATCCGGCGCTTCGAAAACGACCAACACTGATCACATTTCTTGTCCTGCAAGAGCTTTGGGAGTCCATTTCAAATGGAATGACGGTTCTGCTGTCGCCGGTTGGCACAAGCGCAGTCCTTGGTGAACTCCCCCACCCCCCACCCCTTTGCACTTGACAAAAAACAAACAAACACTCATGCACAATCTGAACTGAAAATGAAGCATGCGACCAAGTCCCAAATGATTCCAACCCTGTCGCCTGAACATGCAAGTGCAAAAAAAAAAAAAAAGAAGATTCGAGGGGATGACTCGTTTCATGATGTCATACGTTGAATGCTACGATGCGTTGGATGACGCGGCGTATTTCAAAGCGTTACCAGGGAGCGAGATGCCAGGATGAGGCTGGAGAAGCTGCAGCTGACTCCGACCGTGGTGCGGTTGGCTTCCTCCGTGACATCGCAACTCACCACCTTGTCCTCCTGCACGCGCACACCACAAGGGCCGGCGTCAAATCGACGATCGGCTGTCGCTGGAGGGCGCGGGGCCCCGGCCGGCGGCCGCTCACGTTGTCGACGACTTTGACGTAGTGCACGTCGCGGGGGAAGCGCAGCGCGAGCCGCGGCAGGAAGGCCTCGTCTCCGGCCACCGCCAGGCTGGCGTTGAGCATCGCGCTGCGGCCGCAGCCCAGCGCAAAGTAGCGAGCGCCCCTGCGCGCACCGAGCCCCGTGAGCTTTTCGACCCGGTGCTGGCGAAGGGGAATACGGCGCGCCCGTTCCTTACCGAGGCAGGACCAGCGCGGCGTCCAGTCGCAAGTCCGTTGAACAGTTGGCCAGGACGCAGCGGCGAGCGAACAGCGTCTGACGCGACAGACAAGTCGGCCACGCGTCACGTTGGGCGGACTGGTCGCCGGCATACCTTGCCGTATTGAGCTTTTAGCTAGCTTGGATTACGATGACGTTCGCTCGCTCCCCCTACCTGGTTGCTGACGGTATTGCCGTTCCCCGCCGCCCTCTGCAGGACCGGCCTGAGCGCCGCAAAGGCTTTGCTGGCATGCTTGGGAGCGGTCGTCTTGCGGAGGCTGTAGGACACTTCGAAACGGACCGGCGTGAAAACATCACGCACGTCCTTCTGCAAGGGCAAGCACACCCGCGCCGGTGTTAACGTCCGCAAATATCAAGCGCGCGCGCGCACACTCGCACTGACACAAATACGTCAACAGACGCGCGCACACACACACACACACACACAAAGCTAGCAGCAACAGCATCATGCGAAGAACAGCCGGTGAGCGTGGCGGCGTTTACCTTCTGATACGCCACGTGGTTGGTGCAGCCGAGATGGCCGAGGCGCACCCTCACGCGGGCCCTCGTGCTATTGGATGAGCCGTTGCCGTGGAAATAGAAACGGTGGGGGAAGGATGGCTGGTGGAGGAGGTCAGAGGTCAGGTTGTACTGAAGATCTGATGAGAAAAGCATGAGGTTAGCATCGGTGGGTGGAGGCAAAACGCCGAAAACTAAGAGGTGATTAGCCTACTTTTGGCAAAGCTAACACAGCTAGCTCATTCTCGTCTGTTTCATGTTGGAACTACAGCTGTAGTTGTGGAATGTAGCTTCGTGTGAAATAAGGGTGCAAAGGCGAGGCCCGCTAAGCTAATTTGTCCAGCTTATCGCGAAGATAGTCCGTCTATCCGAACCTAATTGTTTTGTTTGAGCACTCGCTGGATCATGTTTGAAGGTTGCATTGCTGTTTAGGGTTTGCGAGGAAAACGTGACTGATCTCAGCTCATCAGCCTCCCTTTGCTAAGCTAACCTAGCTAGTCTCTGCTTAAGCTAACAAACCGATGGCTCCTTTGTAGTGTCTGGAGGTGACTCGGAAGCAGACGCTGACATCGATGCTGGCCGCCTGCCGCTGGATGTTCTCGGGCAGCACGAGCGAGGCCGCCACCTGCAGGACGGGACGAGACCTGCGCCGCACGCAAACCTAAATCAGACTTCCTGTTTCCCGTTCGCTCGCTCCTTGCTTTTTGTTTACCTGAGGACGACAGCGGCGTCCGAGAGGAACGCGCCCACGGCAACGTCTGCGACACACGCGCGACAATGTCAGCCAGTGCACACGCACGCACGCACGCACGCACGCAAATCCGCAACACGCCCGCGACGCAGTGTTACCTTGGTAGCCGTTGTCGTCGACGTCCACGCCCGAGCTCAGCGATTGGCCGAACATACGGAGGTCAGCGCCCAGCACCGCCCCGCTGATCCTCTGTCAACACCATGACGTCATCAATGAACGTCTGGGTGGTTTGGAGTGTGTGCGTATGTGTGGCGTCTGCTTGTTTGTTCTTGTGGGCGTGTCCTGATGTGTGGGGACCTGGAATGTGTGTCCTTGCGTGTGTGTTCATGTCCTGCATGTGCGCGCGTGGTCGTATCGGAATGGACGTGCGTGTCCTTGTTCGCTTGCGTCAACCCGCGATGGAAATGCGTTTGTGTACCTGCGATGGCGTTTGCGAGATGCCGTGTCTCCCGCCGTTGTAGATGTACACGGCCCCTTTGAGATCGTCCTCCTGAGGGGCACCCACCGCCACCTCTTAACGCGCACGCACAAATCGAGCAGGAACAAGCATCGGTTGGGAGCACGGCAACGTCGGCGGCCTTTTGACTTCAGCTGAAGGTTCGCGTCGGCATGCCGCTTACCCGGATAACCGTCGTCATCCAGGTCCCCCAAGTCCGCGATGGTCTCCCCGAATCGGGCGGCGTGGGCGTTGCCCCCGCTCAGCTGAAACTCCGCCTCCACTAGCTTCGCCTGAGTCGGAACGACGTCGTCAGTGCGGTCCCACCACGTGTGGCCCGACAAGATGGCCGCAGGGCCAACTCACCCGCCCCTGGTTGAGGAAGACGTGAACACGCCCCTCCTCCCTGCTGGCACCCGTCGCCATGGGAGCGCCCACCAAGAGATCCGATAGTTTGTCGCCATTCAGGTCCACTGCACGCACGCTAGCGCCAAAGTAGGAGCCGAGCTATGCACACAATTACACAATGAGCGTGACCAACACTTGCTCATAAAATTGATGCTAATCGGCTGGCTGGAACAGTGCAGCAAACATCAGTTGGTCATTCTATTTTAATAACACCATCGCGATTAGTTAGCATTAGCATTGTCATCAGTTGCTAAGCGTACCTGGTAGCATTAGCGTGTTTCATGTAGTATTGCTGCCAGCATCGGTCGCGCTGGCATGATGAGTTATCATGACCTTTAACATTAGCATCAGTTCATCATAGAGTAAAACAAGCCCACTCGTTAGCGACAGCCACAGTTGAGCACCCGGTGGTCTTCTACTGTAGTTGTACTAGCTGGTATCTTTTAACGAGCAGATTTGAAATTGCCTCACCTCTCTTCCCGATACGTGAGCTAGCACACGTAGCATGTTGCCGTCCACTGAGAAGATAAACACCTTGGAGTAAAAAAAAAAAAGTGATTAAAAATGATATCTATATCTTTAATGTTTTTGGGGGTTTTTTTCCCCGAGTAAAGTTTGCTTTACTTTTCCCCTCTGGTTGTACTGCGGGGCACCTCCCACCACCTCCAAGATAGTAGCATCCAGGAAGTGCCCTGCATCCACCGAGTAGCCTAAAACATACAAAATTGTCATTTTATCTTACCAATAATCATAATAAAATGAGCATTTCATGTCAAAAAATGTATTCAGTAATTGGTAGAATCCTTTGGCTAATTGCTAGCTCACTGAAATGAACTGCTCGCATTCTAATTAATCAGCTAATTAATCTCATCTTGATGCTTCAAAAACAATCTTCAAGCATTGCTAGGCTCATTAGGACAATCCTGAAGCTTATAACGAGCCTTCTGAGGCCAGTTATGAGCATTTGAAGCAAAAACATCATGAAGCTAATCACTAGCATCTCGAAGCTAATTAGGAGCATCCTGAGGCTGAAAACAAATGGATGGAAGCTAGCACTCTGCGAGTGGCCACAAACGCTGACGTCGTCTGCTCATTTTGTGACGTTTGCGCCGATGGAAAGAGTGGAGGGCCGAGCGGCCCTCGCCGTCGAGCGCAAACAGCAGCGCCAATGATTAACTTGATGTCAAGAGCGGTGACGTCCTTGAGCGTGTCTCTGAGCACCTGTTAGCGCAGCGCCAAGGCCCCCGTTGTGTACTCGGCAAACTCGGTTAACGGTGGCTAATGCTGCATTGGAGGGGGGTGGCCAGCCTTTCAGCAGACAACCTGGGAGCTTTTGAGTCGCAAAGTCAGAGAAAACAAATCAAGGAGCCCCGACGTCGCCGACCGCCGCTTCAAGTTGACGTCACTTGACAAACGGCGACGTCCGTAATGTACGAGATGCCAAACGCTCGCCCCGGCCCAATGCAGCGGAAGCCGCCTTCCGTTAGCGGAGGCCCGTCGCGTCCCGTCATTGCGACGCCTTCGGACCTGAGCCGCCGCCATCTCGGAAACGGCGCGGCGTGGCCGCCGGTGGGCGCCGGCGCCGCGCCGACGTGCTCGCGCTGGCCCCGGCGGTCGGCTCACCCAAGTAGCTTCCGAAGCCCACCGAGCCGTCGTCGTCCAGGTAGACGGACATGACGCCGCTGGACGTGTTGAAGACCAGCACGGAACCCGTCCAGTACGACGTCCCCGGAGCGCCCATGATGATCAGGTCCTGAGCGAGACGTGGAGGTCAGGACAACACGGAGGCCACAACGAGACATTGACTTGACCCAAAGACTCATTGGCCATTGGAAGTGGAAGTCTTCCAGAAATCGCAGGACGTTTGTTGTGTTCTGTCACCACAGAAGCATTCAAAAAAAAAAGGTTTGACTCAAAATTCAAGAGACAGAAAGGTCTTTTCAATTTTCAAACTGTAAAACAACAAGACTGGGAACAGGCTTCGGATGGCAAAATGTTTGTTTGTTTTTTTTTCCATCTCAGAAAACGCGCCAGGAGCGACGCCGACTCACTGCCAAAGGTGCCAAAGGTCACGTTGCACGCTGCGTTGAGCTCATGCCAGTCACCGAAGGGCAGGCCAAAGGCAACTTGTTCCTTGACCTTTGCCTTGAACTTGTACTTGAGGATTTTTGCCCTTTTTCCGGAACGTTGTCATTCAGAAGGAAGGGGCCCTTTTGTCCCCCACGACCTTGACAACCACGTGGGGGAAGCGCCGCTTCACTCCTGACGTTGCCCATCACGTGCCTTCATTTCTGCTGCGTTTCGACAACTCAACTCATGATTGGCAGTTCAACTCATCCAATCGATCGTTGATCTATCGCTGACTTTGTCCACGAGGTTGGAGATTTTTGCCACGCGTCACTGACTTGAGTTTTTCACGGAATACCTGCGCTCGGGTCGTTATCGGGAGGCCGAATTCAGATTGTTGACCGGCATGGTCCGCATGCGCGACGCGTCGTGGTCACCTGAGCGAGTCGGTTGGCCATTCCAGCCTGGCAGGAGCCGTACTCCTCGCCAAACTTCCTCTGGTGGTCTGCAACGCACACACACGGGCGCACGCGCGTCAAAACCTTGCACGCAGACGTCGGATGCCAAAGACGGCATTTCGCGCAGACGTCAAATGTGCGAAGTCCAAAGACGGGAAATCACGTCTGGCGGACGCCCGCAAAGACGGACGATGTCAACTAAACAGCAAGAGCACATTTTGTTTGGCCCCGCGCCGACTCGCGCGGCAGTCACCTTCAAGCTACTCGCTGCGCGTTTATGGAGCGCGGCTGCTCCAGAAGACGCAGCACGCGCTGAAGACCGGCTCACCACACCGCTGCCTTTTATGTTGAAGCTCGGACTTTGGACCGAAGGATACGTACTTGTTGCCATTTCTTGAACGCCCCCCACCCCACTTCTCCACCGTCTGGCCATCCAGACGTCCTTTCACGCAGCGTGCGTGCGTGCGTGCGTGTGTGCGTGTACCTCTGTAGCAGGGTATGATGACCTGCGCGTGCGTGAGGCTGTCGTCGTAGCGATAACAAACGCCGTGCGGCAGTTTGTTGTTCTGCCCGTCGTTCCTGGAGTAGAACACGTTCTTCCAGCGGTGTGCGCACGCCTACGCGCAAACGGTGACGGGCAATCGCGACCCACGCGCACGCATGCAAAAAAAAAAAAAAAAATCATAAATAGTCAAGATTTTAAAAAGACAATAAAAAGCAACACAACAATGAAAACAGAAAAAGTCTAAAACCAAAATGGAAGAAGTCAAGTACATCCAAGAAATGGATTTAAAAAAGGAAAATGAAAACAAATCCAATTGGGACAAAAGCAAAATAACGTCTCAATGAGATCAACACAGGCAGCGCGTCCATCCATCCGAAGCAAGGACGAAGGCGGCACGCACGCTCATGCGACCATCTCGCGAGCGACACATTGAGTGACGTGTCGTTGGCGCATCGGCTCGCCTGCTCGGCCGCGCCACACTGAGAAACATCGGCAAGGCGAAGTTTGATTCGGAACGTCCGTACGCGGACGGTGGGGCCCGATTGACGATAGAATTGATCTTTTGCGTTGTGTACCAACCAGGACGTGTCCTCCCGCTCCGCCGCGCTGGCCGGCTTGCCGCGACAGGCTGACGCCCAACCACTGGTGGTCGCTGTCGGCCGAGCACGTCTTCCCGCACTGCGCCACGTCTACGCGGGCACACAAAGGGCTGTTATGTGCGTGCCGGGCCTCTAGGTGGCCACGGCGGGGCGACTAGCATCGCTTCAAAAGTAAGAAATGAACAAGAGAAAAAACCCCACAAAACACCAAAGTCACCCCAAATTCAGTACACACGCGAAGACGTCCATCCAAAAAGCATCCGATTCACAACCCACAAAAGCCCACCTGACCAATCAGGCACAAATACAAAAGCCCGCTCACCCGCCCACCCACGGACAGACGCATGGCAAAAGCTCCCAGAAGCCGAGTGAACGGCAGGCCCCCCCGGCTTGGCGAGGATGGCCGACTCGAAATTTGTACTTCAATCGTTTTGGAAATTACCGGCGGGCATCAGCCGGCAGTTTGGTTTCTCCGTCGCGATGGCGCAACGGTAAACGCCGCCTGGAGACAACGAAGAAGACGACGAAGAAGAGTTGTCCACTGGAGCCCCCGCCACCAACCTAACACACACACACACACACACACACACACAGAGGATGTGTGCGTGAGGCACGGGTTCGAGCATGCCAATTGGCCCCGCCCCCGCGAGCAGACAAGCCCGCCCACCCACCAGCTGCGCTTCCCGTGCCGGTGGAGCAGCACCGAGTAGCCGAACATGGAGGCGGGAGCTCCGTCGAAGCGCAGCGCCTGTTCCACGTCCAAGGTGTACCCGGAGACCAAGACCAGGACCCGGAGCAGGACCGCGATCAGGACCGGGCCGGCGGCCGCGGGACGCGCCGTCATCTCTCTGCGGGATGTGTGACAAACGATCGGCGCCGAGGACATTTGGAGACTTCCCACTGCTCGCCCAAACCGTGGAACGTCAGGAAAGAGGGCAGGCGGGAGATCGGCCATACACCGCCCCCCCCCCCCCCCCCCCCCCCCCCCCCCCCCCCCCCCCGCACCACCCC
>CAAKHF010010307.1:42331-55618 GCA_901007745.1 Hippocampus kuda | reverse complement strand
CCCTCAAGGCATCCGGTCCTGGATGAAGGATAATTGCCTTTCTACCGTGAAACGATCCCAACAACACCTCGTCTCCTGCCGAGTTCCAGGAGAGCCGCCTGAACCCCCCCCCCCCCCCACCCCCACCCCCAGCCCAAACTCTTCCTCCTGGGTTATTAATATTTATATGTTTGGTTGCATTGACACCCCCCTCCTCAGTGTTGGCAAGCGTTATCGGTGGATCGGGCTGCAGGCGAAGCAGGAGCCGTATCCGCAAAGTACTAATCTTGTGTTTTTCTTGACTTAAAAAAAAAAAAAAAAATTCAGTATGAGAGGAGTGGGCTGGTTTGAAGATTACAGCTCCTCCGCTTGGCTCGCCAACAACGCCTTGAACTTGAGACGCGGTGGAGCTCCCCGTGGGGTGCGGGTGAACGGGCCGGCGGAGGGTCCCTGCCAGAATTGCCAAAAGTCGACTCCCACGCATGGCACATTTTGACATCATGAAGAAAGAACGATACAATGAATGGACAAAAACTTTGGGACACCAACACTGACAGGAAGGAAGGAAAACGCTGGCAAATGTGGCGTAAACTTCAACTCCAACACTGATTTTAGAGCGGGATTTGAAACCGTCACTTTGGCTTGAAACCCCGCTCGGAACCGCTTCACCGAAGCACGCTGGCGCAGTGAAGCGCAATGGCTACAAACATCTCCAAATATAATTACTGGATTGCAAGGTGGGCCCGATGCTTTCGTGTAAACCGGGTAGGCATACTTGGTAAGAACGTGGGGCGGGGGGGACGACCGTATATTACGGTCCGGTGTGCCCCCCCCCCCCCCCCCCCCTAACATTACTCATGTGGCGGCTATGACATTGCTTGTCAGTAAGATGAGTGGGCAGCCTTGACTGAGGCATCCTTGCAGCCCGCATATCAAGATAAGTGCTGACAAAGCCATTCACCAAACAGGAGCGCACCGAAAGCATGCGGTCACAGAGAGCACCTTCACAGACGCGACACCAAAGCCCCCCGAGGAAGTTTGGAAAAAAAAAATGGCCCCAACCAACATGATATTGGCTGGAAATGTCTCATGTAAAAGAATGGAGACTTGATAGCAGGGATCGATAACCTTCTCGAAATGGGTCCTGCTAAATGTGAAGGGACGGCGATGACATACGCACTTCTCAAAGATAAGATAAGAAAACCTTTATTAGTCTCGCAATGGAGAAATTCCCATTTCACAGCAGCAAAGTTATGAAAGGAAGAAGTAGAACAACAAAATATAGGAGCTGCTGGAAAGGCAGCCACTCACGCGGCGCCATTTTGAAGTCAAAAGAACAAAAACAACACACATAGGACACAGACAGTCGTGCAATCTTCACCACTTTTCTGCATACACTTTGTTGTCTGAAGCAGTTCTAGAACAAATTTGCTTCAATTACTTGCTGGTAAATAATCTCCGCATGATCACGGCGCCTGATAGCTTGTCTCCACGGGCGCTACAGTTTGGTCACGCGCTACAAAAATGACATTAAAAAAAAAAAAAGATCGATAGGAAATTAAGAACTTGAAAAAATACACCGAGCCAAGTGTGAGCGAAAAAAGAAGAGCAATATCAATTTATTTATTTATTTATTTATTTTTTAAGAGCAGCCCGCAGGCTCCTCAGGTGGTACTTGTGGGAGACTTGGTGCCCACCATGTTGGTGACCCTTGAGCTCCAACATCGCTGAAGTTGAACAGCAAGTCACATTCCAGAAACATGCGTGTTAACTTCATCACAATGAAATTGTCCATCGGTGGAAATGCAAGTGCCTTGGTGACCAAGCTGCAATTACATTTTTCATAAGACTGCAACGCATGTGTATTTTTATTGCTTTCCCCCCCCTTCATCCAGTCTACAGCACAAAAGCTTTTCAAGCTTTCCTACTGGTGGCAGGTCAGGAGGCTGAGAAACAGGAGAGGCAGATTAGAAGCCCGAGGGAGGTGGGGGACATCGGCCGGCACCAAGCGTTAACGCTCTGATTGGAAAATCACACAAACGCACACACGATATCTGGGCTCGCTGTAAAGAGGTAGCTCGGAGCTATGACATCATTTCATTGGAGTGGAGGTCTCACAAAGAGTGTCATTACAATGTTTTCAGTGCCGCCCTGAGAGGAGGGAGCGCGTATATATGTCAGCAGACAAAACACACCAGTGTGTTGTTGCTATTCGCACTCGTCTCCGTGCTGAAGGCAGTCGGGGGGGTGGTGGGGGGGCACTCCATGAGAGGAGATGGGCTGGGTCTCTTTTCCCCTTCCTCGCTGACCTTTGCACTCCACCTGTCCAGATGCAGAAATGACCCCCTCGGCACGACAGCGAGCCGCAGGTCAAAGCGCAGCTGAAGCGATACCAACAACTGAGAAACCCGTTGGGAGCACATTTTCGCCTCTACATGTGTTTAAAAAAACATATTTCTGAAAAAAAGAGAAAGAAAGAAAATCCCTCAATCGACCAGGTCGCAAAAACGTATCATGTTTAAAGCGCGAAATGTATCACGTAAAAACGCAAAACACATCACATTAAAAGGTGAAACTGAACACGATAAAACACGATATTGACCGTTTGTTTTTATTTTCCTGCCGCGCTATCAATACAATTTGTGTCTCCAATGATTTTTTTCCATGGCCAGATGCGATACTGTGACCGAAAGGCTGCATCTCACACCATCTCCCACGCGAGCCCGATCGTTTTCAGTCATCGCGCCGACTGCAGGTGAAGCCACGCGCGCGGTGTCAATGAACCGCGGCCCACCGAGCTCCCCGATAGCATCTCCCGACGCCATCCGCCTCTATCGCAGCCCAGGGGACTGTAAATAACACTGTCACTTTTTTTTTTTTTTCTTCTCAGTGATAAGACGCGGCAAGTGCGGTCAAGACGAGACGCGCGCGGCTGACAGCGATACGGCAGTGCAAGGCAGAAATTCAAAAGGCAGCCGTACGACGGAACGAAACGCGCATCTTTTATGTGCGCAGATGCATCGGAGAGGAAGATACAGGAGAATATTGGCTTTGAAGGAAAAGAGCCAAGACAATCGACGCCACAACACAGCAGCGTGATGAGAGAAGGCTCGCTCAAGGTCAAAGCGAAGAGGCGGCAGGAGGACCGGAGCTTGCGTTGACACGGACGGTGGGAAATGCAAAGAAGGCATTCTGTCCATTTGGACAACAAAGGCAAATAAGGCCGCACGCAACGATGAACAGGCTCTCACGTGCTTTAGCCGTGGCAAATCCTTCAATTGATCATCACACTGGGCTCCGTCCACATAAGGTGGAAGAAAAAAAAAGAAAACATTGGGCAATCAAGTGTTGCCAACCTGTTCTTAGTTTGAACATCCCACATCGCTTCAATATATCAATACAATGATCCTGCACTTCAATGAATCTGCTACGATGTATCACACATAAAAAAATGAAATGCTACCTCAATAAATATCGACAAACAACAAACGCATCTCAAATGCATGGACCTAAAAAGTTCAATACAGCTGAACTGTCTGACCAGGCAGTGATACGTTTTTGTGACACTAGAGGGAGCCACACTTTGAAAGTCACAGTTCTGGGACACTCGTTCCTAATTGGGCTCACTTGGGAGAGGGTTAGACTTCGTCAAAAAATAACACCCAAGGCCACTCCAGAAAGCAGACGGAAATTTCCCAGCATTGGTGGGCGGAGCCTGAGAGATCCTGGAAGATGAGCGGATTCGCTGACGAGACGCTCGCATGCTGTGAATCATTTGTTGAAATCATAATTGAATAACTGGATAAAAAAACAAACTAAAGAATCGTTACAGTGGCTTACAATCCTATTAAGTCTACTTTTTAGAATTGACCTTCTTTGACCTTCCTCATAAACGTATTTTAATAACATGATGGTTGTATTTCGAAAGCCAAGTACTTTTTTTCAAAATTGTACTTCACGTAAAAAGTTTGAGAACTCCGGCGCTCATAATGGTGGCGGTAATGAGGCTGTACGATTACACAGGCAAAAAAAACAACAACAACAAAAAACAAAAAACAAAAAACCCAAAACTAATGTCGCCCCTGAGAAAGAAAATAATGAACTCCAAATGGACCTTTTCCCCTTCACGGGCCCCAACAATGGCGGCACACGCTCACACCGCTGCCTAATCCCTGCGTTCTGGTAATGTATAGCTCATTAAAATGTTAGCTAAAAACTCATTAGCATTCACTTGAAGAAGTAATGGCTTCATCACCGTAATGTGCTGAAAAGCAAAGAAAAAGACGGGAAACAAAGGGAGACGCAGAGCGACAGCTTTTCTAATCACTTAATTGAGTCGCAAATGGTGCTCATTTGCATAATAAATAAAGACGTGTCATAGCCTTCATCGCTATCGTTAAGGACGCATTCCCTCGCCCTCCAAAAAAAATAAAATAAAATCATCATCATCACTTCTTGTTGACGCTTAACGAGCGTGTCTTGTGGAGAAGGGCGGAGGGAGTGGGCGGCCGATTGGCTTTGCGGGTTTTAACTTGGCACATGCCTCCAGTGTGCCCAATCCCGCGCTGGCCAATACTGATGAACAATGCGCCCGCGGGACTCGGTGCCCACTCCGATAAGGCGCGGGGCTCGGCGTGATGGCTGCGCTCAAGTCTGGAGTGGACACTTCACAGCCAGAAGGGGGTCGCAAGACGTGAAGGAGGGCGAAGGAAAATGGGGGAGGAGGGCGTGATGGGGGAAGATGAGGGCAGGGGATTGATTTTCTGCCAGTGTCGGCGGGGAGGAGGCGCAGATTTCGTTCCGGAGCTGGTGCGAAATCTGTACTTCGGGGGGTCAAGTGAAACGAAAACGTAAACATCTGTAGGCTACATTTAAAGAATCCGAGAAATGCAGCCTTCCTTTGATGCATCTTTGGGGCGAAGGGAAGCACGTGCATCGTTTTGTACACGAGGGTGAAGCGACTGAAATGAAATCGCAAACGCATCCTTCCTTCCCAGGCTTCATTTGAAAGCCACGTGAGAGTGACCCAATTCAAAGACTCCTTCAAATGTCGCCTTCCTCTCCCGTTTTTTTCATGGTGAGCGTTGTTACGGAGCTGGTGGGTTGTACTCCCTTCGCTTAGGGGGACCAAACCACAAAGGGATCATGGAGAGGTTCAATTTGAAGGCCGCTCAAGCATGCCCCAATTCAAAGACTAATTCCTTCGAATGTGGCTTCCCTTTGAATATTTTTTTTTCTCTTTGTGGGGAGGCAATAGAGTTAGCGTGTACTTCCTGTATTTGAGGGCAAGGGAAGTGAAATTACAGCACAAAACGATTCTTTCGTGGCTACATTTGAAGGCGGTGTGTGGATGTTAAAGACGCCTCCTAATCTTGCCTTCCTTTTCTAAATTTAAGTGGTGAGCATTGTTACGTTGTTAGCTCTTCGGTTGCGCTTCCTGTACTTGAGTGAGTGACATGAAACAGCAACAGCCTTCTATGGAGGCTACATTTCAAGCCTGTCCAAATCAGAGTCCTTGAAATGTGGCCTTGTGAAATGATATCACAAAAGGATCTTGAGGCTTCATCAACAGCTAGTTGCTGAAAAACTCATTGATTCATGTTTTCTTTTCAGATTAAGATGCCATCAAATGGCGTCAAAGCCTCAGTTTATAGGAAAGCAGTAATTGCCCTGTCTCAATAAGAATTGGTGAAGTATGTTTCAGTGGTACATCTTGACTTTTCTACGACCTTGTACGGGAGGAGCGAAGCTAAGCCTGAGTTGTTAGCAGGAGTAGATTCCCTGTCAAGTGCTTTAGCATGAGTTTGAAATTATATGCTTTAGGATGACAGTTTGAAGTATGGTTCCAGTTAAAACTATTTTAATATAAGTAATTCTAAACGGGCAGGGTTTGGTCCCTTTCCGCTGCGAATAGTGTGTGATTACCGTCCTCATTCAATAAACTAACATTACATTTGGTAAGGCGCTAACATTTCCGTTTGAATATCCACTTTGCTAGCAGACAGCCAGCTAACTAGCATCATGCCGTAAAAGTAATGTTGAGATCCTGTGGTACAAACGATGACTTCTGTTAGTTAGCTCCCGTGGCTACCGTACGCTAGCTTATGGAGAGCGTCACATCACCACATAGTTTGGAACATGTGTCGTCTTCTCTGTGCTTGTCGGCATGCTGCTTGCTATTAAGCGGTATAATCGCGGAAACGTGATGCCGTTTTGGTGGTCTCCAGAATCATTTGTCTCAGGACGGGGTGTCACTTTGAATGAGCGCTGGCTCACATGTTTTGAAGTGGTCGTCTTGGATACGGTCGACTTGCCAGACAACTCCGTTCAAACGCAGAGCCCAAATTCTATTTATGACGTTTGAGTGAACCCGCAGGTCGGAGAAGGGGAAATGAAAACCATCTTAGCTCGGGTTGCATTTCACGTCCAGCGCGCGAATAGCAAACGTCAACCGCGTGTACCGTATCTAGTATTGCTTCCCTCGGAAAATGATAAATATTCTTTCAAGGTGAATTAAATCCCAATTTTCTGTATGGGTTGTATGTGCCAGCACGAGTCAAAGCACGTTCTTTGGATTATTATTGTGTTCATGGAATAAGGGTTAAACATTTACATTTAGAAACAAATCTCGGAATTCATTTGAGAGATCAGAAAAACGCAGCCCAAGCTGACTGTGTTGTCTTCTTTTCATGTATTAAAAAATGTTTTGTACATTTCCCACACATTTTTTTTTCGAATTTTATTTCTTTGCTTTTTTTTGGTCATTCCTTAACTTTGCTTTCAAATGTCTTATGCATTTGTTTGTAAAGGTTTCTCTAATGCTGCACTTTTAATTATGTAAAGCACATGAAATGTGCTGTCCATATAATTTTGGTGTATTTTTCATCATATATTTCTGTATTTTTCCACAACACTGTATTGTGATATACCGGTATTTTGTATTATTTAGTCCGATTCATGGGTTACCATAATCGAATATTCTTGTCTTATGTTGATGTAATCTTTGAACATTTTTGAACTGGAGGAGCATACAGTGCATGTCTGGAAGGGAATGGCATGAAAATGTGTACAGTATGTCAACTCCTCTCCAATGACATTGAGGTATTGCCCTTCCACCGGGAAAGATAATCCTCAGGATGCTGTTAAACAGAATGGATACCATCGCCCACATCGACACACACACACAATTACACACTCATCCACAGGCATGCGTAAGGTGAGCGGCACATTTGACACAACCATTTGTATTGAGCGGCAAAGCGCAGCAGCCGCTTCCTGTAATCTTCTGCGTCAGTCTTCTTCTAACCATTAACGGCCCCCCCCCTTTTTTTTTTTCCTCCCAATAAATTTATATTACACAGCAGCCTCGATTTGACATCGCTGCGTTTTTTTTCTCCTTCCCCCTTTTTTTATTGTTTTGCTCCATAATTGGATTGGCAGTAACGGGCGAGCGAGCTGTTAGGAGCTTATAAAAAGGTGTCAGTCGGCGTTTTAATGAAGCTCCGGCTCGCCGTGGAGATGAGCGCCTCTTATCGGACTCGCTGTCATGATCACATGACGATCGGTAGAAGGGAAGAACTGTGCTGGGGTGAATGTTGGGAATTATGTTTATCATCTTAATCATATTTTTTTCCAGAATTTTTTGGTCGTGTATTTTGTATGCTCTTTTCAAATATTTCAGTTTTTTTCTCCCACTATTTTGTGTATTTTTGTTTTCCGTCATTTGTTTTTTAATGATGCTCTGACGCGCTCAAAGTCATTCCTGTCGCCGGCCATTTTGTAATCAAGGATTCCCTCGGAGGGCTGTTATGATGGTGAAACCACATAAATGTTTCAAGGGCAAGTCAACCCCAAAATGTTCTTTCCAAGACTTTGATGTATGTGCCCCCATGAGACTAAATATGGCATTTTGATTAGTCTGAGTTAAGCAGTAAAATCCACCCGTTTGTTTTGTTTTGTCCATCTCAGGGGCGGCCATTTTGCCACTTTTTTGTCGAATGAACATGACATCACAGTTGCTTCGAGCTTAGATGAACGGCCAACCGGGGCTCAGCTTCAGAAAACAGGTGAACCGCCAAGTTCATGCAAAGAGTAAACATTGCGGGCGAGGTTAAGCTCATGAGCTAATATGCTCTAAAATCCTCATTTTAGCCTACACTTGTGTTATCGTGCTTTCACTTGAAGCTGATGTTGATTTTTACAGCATAGCGTGCTGCCCCACGGTCGTAAAGTCACATCCTTGTCAGGCGGCCGAGCCAAGGAGGTGTTTATTTCCACATCAATAACAACAGAGCACTGAAAGGAGTCATGAAGGAGCTGCCAGCGATCTTAAATGGAGTGTGAATCCAATACTAGCATATCTTTCCAGGGCTGGGAAAAAACAACGAGGAATGTTCAAGATATATTTTTTTTCAGTGTGACAATTTGGTCTTTTTCAGTCAAAACTGATACTGAGTATGGATACCGCTAGTACTAGTATACGTAACATGTCATTCAACGCAAAAATGAGAATTTGTCACAGTACCGTACAGCGCCTGCTGAGAAAGAAAAAAATTTGGGGAGCCTTGACTGGTATCGGCAACCGCAATAAGTGCTCGATATCCAAGAAAAGGTTGATATCGGCATTATCGATTATCGTTGATATCGGTATTGGTATTCGCTTCTCCCTATAAAACAACAGTTGCGTTTTTGTATTTTATTTATTTACCCTATAATGTGGCTATTGTCTTTTAATGCGTCATTTCTTTTCTCAAGTAAATCCTTTTGTCCGTTTTGGGGACTATTCTGAATATTACTCATATTTTTGTATTTTTTTTTTGGCCTTTTTTATGACAATTTTTTAAAAATACTCTTTGGGTCTTTTCAAGCTCATATATTTTGGATGCACTTGCATGTCTGCCCATAGAGAGATGCAAAGACGATTCAAATGCAGCAATTGCGTGCGCTGCTGTGCCCTTGTGCTCATTGTGACAGAGCCCCACCCATCAGCCATGCGCACTCATGTGGTGCTGATGCTGAGCCGCACGGAGGCAGCAAATGTGAATCTTAAAAAAAAAAAAAAAAAAGACTGAAAAACTAGCTAGCGCCACTGTAAATCATGCAGACTTGCGGCTTTTTACAAGCGACAATGCGGCGCGAGGGGCCGGTTGCTTTTTTGAGCCCTCTGCGAAGCTCCAAATGGCTGGCTCGAATCAGCTTTCCCATAAATCGATACCACCCCAAGGGTCAAATCCAGCACCTCCACTGTCGCTTACTGGTGAGACGTTTTACCATATGGTGAAAACCTTGAGTCAACCGGGCAACGAAACATTAAAAGGTCAGTCTAGCCCAAACCAAAGACCTGTGAAGGCTGGACTCGAGTCGGTGCGTTAAATCACCTGCGGAGACATTTATTGATCGCTTTATAGATCTGAGCTCTGGAAGAAGAGCACAGGTTGGGTTGATGTACGCAAGATTAACTTCCCTGAGCACATCAATGTGGACGCCATGATTTGAATGACACTCTTAGTTGAAGTGTCAAACTAAACATAATACAATAAATTTATAGAGTCTACTTTAGTCTTTCCAAAAGACACGTCGCAAATTTTGCTTTTGCTTTTTTTTTCGGGGGGGCTGGAACGGATTCTTGGCCTTTCCATTCATGTTAATGGGAAAAGATCACTCTCAAGGCACCACTGGAGAATTCACATTCATTCTAAAACATGCATGATGATCAGCGGCCTGTGATCGTCGCGCAAAAAACATTGAAATATTTTAAGCAGAACACAGCAGCACTGCTGATGCCGCAAATCACTGCTACTTCACACTTGCGTACATAATGATCAATTTGAGTCAACGTGCACGTACACGCATGCACCCACGCACACACACACACACACACACAGACACGGAACACATTCACTCACGTTGACTCGTCGGGAGATTTATCGCAGCTGCGCCCGGCCTGGCGTCGTGCCGTCGAGGGCCGCAACTTCTCAGGAGGCGGAGGCGGCATGACAGGCCGTGCTCGCTTATTTCACAATCCAATTTGTGTTAATCGCGTTACGGCGGGAGTAATTGTGTTACTTGCATCTGTAATCGGCTCTCCGGCTCGCTGCGCTTGCATTCTGTATACCTTTACAGCAGCCCCATGTCACATGCTAATGGGTGGCGGATTGCATTCAAAAGGGAGGCATAGCAACAACAGGCTAAGCTAACGTTAGCGTGCGTGCTTGTGTTTGTCACTGACATGCTAACAAACAACAACACCGAATGACGAATCATAGTCGTGGCAATAGTAGTGATTTTAAAAGTCACATTGTTGCTTTACTGACTACTTGAGTTTAAAAGTAACTGAGTTAGATTCCAAATGACATGATTAGTTACTTCCGGCAGACTCCAACAACCCCACTTGGCATACATTTCACACCTAGCTTCTTTTGAACGTATGGCCCCAAACAATGAGGGACAAGCCTCGGCTTATATCACCCTGAAGGTATCGACTTGCTACGAAAGGCACCGGGGCTTCAAAGTAGGGTTTTCAAATGAGCTATAGGATGAACGGCATTCAACCAACACGCTGAAAAGAAACGCTTGAGCTCCCTGCTGCTCCCTTGGGAATCCAGATGTCATAAAAATGATGGCTGGCTTGCTTAGTCGGTGCTTTTTGGAATCACCCCTTTGCTACGTGATTGTTATCTCCTACAAATCTTATCTGGAGACAGCCAAGAATCAATACTAATCGGTCGCCCTTTTAAATTAAAACACGCTGCAACGATGTGAAAAGGGCGTGGCCTCCAACACGCACAAGACGCTTGCACAAGAACTGACCTGGTTTAGGCGACTTTTGCAATTTGGTTTTCTGGCAGTTCATTGCGACAACTTGAATGTATGAGCTAAAAATGGACAATCGGACAAAATCCGTGCAGCGATTACTCCAGATGTTTTGTATGAAACCTCCCTTATGCCACTGAAAGTGTTGAAATGTATGGACAAGACATCCATTCATTCCAACCAAATGAAATAATTGAGTGGAATCTCACAGTGGTTTTTTTGGTTTCAATTTATGCAAATGCTGTGACGCAAGATGAGTACTTTTGGGCGTGGTTTCACAAACCGAAAGCAACGAACGATCACGTGTGTGAATTTGTTTCTGTTTTTTTTACTTTGTGGATTATTTTGAATCTTTTTTCTGCCATGCGAGGGGCCGATTATCGTGCACGACAACAATCCACAACGCTTCATGTCGCAGGGGCGTTTCGCTGGAGAATATTGGCTGTCGCTAATGACGTGTCCATCGAGACAAAGAAATGACTTTATGCCTGAATGCTGTTTGCCTTTGGCTCTCCACATTAGATGCTTGCAACCTCTAAATTACACGGACACATGACCACTCTATCGGAAAAGGATAATGTCTCCCTCGCACCCCGAGGGGGGACTAAAACCTCCATGGCCATTTCTACATCCTGGCATCCGTTCAATGGCAGAGACGATTCCATCAAGGCTCGGATCAAAGGTGACTCCTCCTGCCATTTAGGAAGGAAGGCGCAATTTTTCCTCTGATTAATTCTGGGTCCTTGAAAGGTCGCCGGCGTACAGTGACATTTGAAGCGCTCATGCCTCACCCCAGAGAGCGCGACGCAAGGGAGCCATTAGGGGCCACGGCGGTGTTTGCCACCGACCTCTGAGTCGCCACTCCGGCGACCGTGGGGGTCCCCGCGTCGCACGTAGCAGGGGGCCGTATGCGTACACACGTACCTACAAAGACTAGCGTGTTACATACGTGTGCCGAGCCCGCCCCCCACAGCCCCTCCGGAACAGGGGAACCAGCAGATGCACTGCCCCCTGGGTCATGAAAGAGCACTGAGAGTTTGCGCCGGCTGTAAAAGCCAATTAGTGCCTGCAGTTTGATCAGCTCTCTCTGCTGGAGACACGCATGCACATCTAATGAGATTCAGGACAGGAGCTGCATCAAACACGACGACAAGTTTGCAGGGGACCACATCCTGTCCCGCTCCTGAACTCTTGACACAGCCAATGACCGTTTTGCTCTCCAATTGAAGCGCTTGGTCGCCATCTTGTCGCATCTGGAGACAGTTACAAATGTCCGTCAATTGGCCAGAGATTTCCAGGGCAGGGCTGGGTCCCTGCCATTCACCGTCTCCCATTGTGCCGTCGATGCGCCTCCTTGTCGGGGTAAGCGACAGAAATGAAGACTCTGCAATCACGCACCCGAGTTTCCTTGCCTTCAAACGGACGTGGCGGCGCTGCCTTCTCCGTGGCTTCAAGTGATTCCCGAGCACAACGGGGCGCTTCTTTGCACCGCTCTGAGCTCTTTGATTGCCGTCAAAGAAACCGTGCCGCTCCCCTCAAAACGCACCGGAATGCTACAAAAACTAGCACGGAAACTCGCATTTCGACTCAAAATCTTGGCTCGCCACTGCATATCCCCTCGTAACACACCCACCGGGAGCGCAGCCTGGACACCTGTCCTGTCCTCTTTGCCACAAGAATGGAATGAAGCCACCTGGGCTGGAAAAATGAGCTCAAGGGCACACAGGCATCGCCCCTCCCACGTAATCCCTTAATTTTGTTAGCGAGTTAGCATAGCATATTTTGATTTACTTGAGTAGTCGTTTCTGACATCTCCCACGTAAAGTGTCCCCAAAGGGAGAGGTCATTGGGAAGCTTTGCCAATGTGAAACTGATTGATGTTCTTTGATGAGCAAAGACGAGTTGATCATGTTCAATTTCCATTAACGTGATTGAACAGCAAACTCAATTTGAGTGACTTTGCTTCCGACGTTATCGACGCCGGGCCTCAATCTGAGTCGGGAGCTATGAAGAGAGACGGGAGGAAACGAGGCGGAGTGCTTTTTGTTGTTCTTCATCTTTCATTATTCAGCCTGCAGTCACTAAACACTGAAGAACAGGAGCCATGATAGCACACACAGAGTTGTATTTTTCATAAAGCATGTCAGAATACGGGGGAGGAAGCGTGAAAAAAAAAGAAACCCCGCCATCCTCCCCCCCCCCCCAAAAAGGAATTTTTAAATGAAGAGCTGGCAGCTGCTCATGCATGACCGCTTCCACCCCTCTCTGGAAAAGACGACGACAATCATCATGCCGCTTTCTTTTTTTTTTTTTTTTGAAGCGTCTTCCATGAATGAAAGTCGCCGGTGGGTGAAGGCGTGTTAGCCTTGCGTTTGGGTTGAAAAGTGGGGCAAGATGGCAACGCCAAATTACCCGCACACGTCGTTCTCTTACTGAATTAAATATGAGGGGGGGCAAAAGGGTTGAGGTGAAAGGATGTGAGGGAGGGGCCGGGGA
>CAAKHF010010307.1:23276-33669 GCA_901007745.1 Hippocampus kuda | reverse complement strand
CCCCGCCCCACCAACCTCGCTTTCAAAGCCCCGATGCGCCAACTGTCCGCCTCGACGACTCGACGTTTCTTCGTCCCCGCTCCTCCCTCTATCAGGAAGAAGGATGGCGAAGGTTAAATGGGCAATTTTAACCCCGCGACTCTTGACCCATCGCCCCGATCCTAAACACCGGGTCAAAATTGAATGAAGACCATCTCAATCTTGTTACAAAAAAAAGGTAACCGCCCCGCTCGGTGGTGGTAAACAACACTCGAACCGGACTCCAAAACAGGCAAACAGAAACGCAGCTCAATGTCGGAACCCTGGCAGAGGATTGCAAAACCCGAAACTGAAAACCCCAACGTTGGCTTGAAGACCTCATTTGAAACCCCACATCCCAGGTTTAAAACTCATTTGAAATCGGAACCCAAAATTGAAAATTGTAAATTTCCCCAGTGTGGGACAAATAAAGGATTATCTTATCTTATCTTATCTTAAACACTAACTTGAAACTGCCACCCTTCTTGGAAACCCAACCCGGCCTTAAAAAACAAACAAAAAAGCCCTACTTTGAAACACGGAGCCTGTCTTCCAACCCTAACTTGAAAGCCTTGTTCGGCGCCCCAGTTTGAAACCCTAAACCTTGTGTTGCACCCTGCGAAAAGCATCGAGGTAGCCACGTGCAAACAACACTGAGAAGTAATAAAGCGAAACAAAGAAGCAACAACGCTTAAGGATAAAAGATTGAAAACTCCCAATAAAAGCCGAGGGAGGCCAGAGGGTGAAGACGACGCGCTTCTAGCCGTGCGCTAAATCTGATTATGTGTCAGAAGCGAGGCCGCCGAGCAAAGCTAAGTGACCCGACGGATGAGTAAGTGGATAAATAAAGGAGTGAAGATTGCAGTGGCCGCCTGCCACGAGCGCCACATGATTTGTTTACACAAGCCGCGGCGCTGCCACGGGCTTCGTTTCAACACTCATGGCACAAATGACTAACGTTCACGCGAGTCCTGCGTCGGCGGGCTAATTACACCTCAGTGAGCGCTCGGCGACCGGAGTGGAAGACGAGGTGAATCACCGGGGACGCGGGATGGAGATGCCAGCCTGCGGTCTCTCACCTGAAAGCCTCTCAAGTTTAGAGGAGGCGAATGGGTTCTTTGGAGTGGGGGGCAAACTGGGGGCCATTACAGACCCTGCCAAATGGAATTCCTTAAACAGGCGGTCCCATCCTGTGGCCATCCAGTCTCCAGGGCCACCGCTGGGGAGGAAGGACCTGTGGCAATGGCAGCCCCGCATGAAACTATTCACGTGGTGGAGCTCTCTGCCCCAACCCTTCGCCCTCTGACCCAACTCCAACCGGAAACAATAAGAGGAGTGAATCACTTTGAACAAACGTCCCTCGCGGCTTTCAGACTGTACTGTGATCCAGACCCCAAATTTACCTCTCACCTAATCTCTTAAAGAGAATGGCCGATGGTAACTGTCCTAAACCAAATGGGGGCTTCTGGTTTCAAAGTGCACCACAGCCCTAAGCATGTCCCTCAAACGCTGAAACCCGAAACCCGAACACCAACGCTTACCGGACTGAACTGCTTTGAAGAAACGTGTCTTCCAGATTCCAGATTGCCCAAACCCTCTCATCAATGCCTCCCCCCCCACCCCCCCAACCTCAAACTGGAGAGAGCCACTTTGAAGAAACATGGCTAATAGCCTCTAAACGGTACCAGGGCGCTAACCCTAATCCTTACCCTTCAGCATATTCCCCAAGAAGGGGGGCAAATGTGGCATAGAGAAGGGGCAATATAGATGCCACGCATGCTGGCTATTTATTTTTCCTTCCCAGAAGGCTTCCGTCGTCCCATCCTGTCGCCGCAGATTTCTCCGCGGCCACCGCTGGGGTAACCGGATCGCACCGTGTCGGCTCTAACGAGCAGCTTTGCCAGAGCTCCTCCGGTCCTGGTCTGCCCCGCATGCCAACAAACACAAGGAGCTCTCTTTCTGCAGCAGGCCTTGCGAGAGAAGCCGGCAAAACAAACACTCCCCGCGCACAAGGTCCGGCCGGCGAGCCCTGTCGTTTGTTGAAAGCCAGACGAGGGAAAAATGAAAACAAGTACGGATGATTGCCCCCTCGATCCCGAGACATTATTAGAGGTTGCGTTACCATTAATCGAGCTGCGGTCTCGTCGGAGCGTGCGGGTTGCCGCACTTTTCCTCATTAGCTTTACGCTTAGCATAACTTCAAGGATAATAGCGGCTGCTTGAAAATGTGCTCCGAACGATAGAAGCTGGCTGATGGGGGGGCTGCGGGTAACCGGTCTCCCCATCATCTCATTCAAGGGGGCAATGTGAGACAGAAGAGGAAAAAAAGAAAAGTTGCAATACTCTGTCAAAGGGAAGAGGGCGCTTCTTGAGCAGGATAAAAGCTTGCGGGTTGTTTAAAGCCCTTCAAAATATGTGCGGAGAGTTTGGCGGCCAAACAAAAGTTCATGTTGGTTGATACCAGATGCGGCGGATACGACTGTCGGGGGCAAAGGCGAGGGTAGCATGGGAGCACTTGGGCAAACTAGTTAGCGATTGCAAGAATGAAGCAATCCAAGGTCTCGCTGTGTTTATTTGGACCACTTTAGACAAATCCACCTTGTGTGTTCTCCTTCCCCTGTGGCCCTTATCCAAACCTTCACTTTGTAAACCAAACATGGAAGTGCGTGTCGTCGATAACGCGCAAAGGTGATGACATGTCATTGCGTAAGCGTCCCGCAGAGTCTGTTTGCGGCTTTTCACCGGGTCTGGACACGCAGCGAGCGGAGGAATCCGTCTCACAGCATAATATTGAAATAACAATTAGCCCTGACGCACTCGGGCAAACATTTCTGGAATGCGTTGTAGCTTCGGGTCCTCGCTCAGCCAAGTCAAGGAACGGGATTTCAAATGACAAACCAGTCGTATTCCTTTGCCTGGTGCCGGCCGCTTTCAGAACTTTACCTTGAGCCACAGAACAAGTGCAAACTCCAAGAATAGCGCAGGGGCGCGTACACTCTGGGGAATTCCAAACAACGTCCGCGTAGTTGCCAGGTTTTATTCGGATCGTAAAATGCAAAGTCTGTTTTCGGCAAAAGCGCTTTCTGCGCGGCGGAGTTGCCGAGACAGAAACACGTCAAGCCGCAAAAGTGATGACGATGAGAATATTGAGTCAACTGGGCAAGCCAAAATAAAAAAAAGTGCATGTACCAGATTTTACAAAGGAAAATGGGATTGCGGATCCACATTTCTCACTCGCTTTGATGTTTTCATTCGATTAGCGATGACAGACAGCGGCTCCACCACGTCACCGCCTGTTTGCATTCGAGCCAAAGCAAAGAACCCCTGATGGGTTGTGACTCTGCGGGGGGAGGGGGGGGGTGGGTTGACGTGTTCCCATATCACCTTGCAGGATACTCGGCATGAGGGCACGCTGGCCAATAGAATAACTGGCAGGGACACCGCACGATCAAACCGCTGCGAAATACAAATTGAACACGTACATAGAAAGACGGAGTTGCGCATGAATATGCGTGTGATATTCACATGCAATCCTTGAATTTAGCCCCCCTATTCACGTTCATTTATCAGAAACAGCAAAAACGTCCTTGGGCCCGTTGAACAAGCCATAAGTGCCAGAAACTAAAAAAAAACAAACCCGCCAAAAATAAGGACGGTGTCATTGTTTTACTTGAAATAGAACAATCGGACCCATCCAAAACTGCAAGAGTAAGATTCCAACTCACTGCTTGACATTTTTTTGGTTTTATAACAGTTTAGGAAAGTGTTGATGCTTCAAATTCAAAGTTTCCAAATGAGTGACCAATCAAAAGATTACGTTGGTGCCACTGGCCAAGACCTGATCCAGAATCCACACGCCAGTGCCATCATGCTCCCCAAAATACACTCAATGCCAGTCACGCACGTGCAAAGAGCGAAATCTGTCGGACGCTGGAAGACGAAGAAGGCTTCACACACTCACGCAAACACACACTGCCGCGCACAAAAGACACGTGCTGTCAGCAAGTAAGGAAGGTCCAAGAAAAAGATGGGGATGGCCCTCCAAGACTTGCCGCATCAACCTGTGCCAATCATGACAAAAAGGAGATGCTGAATCATGGCGTTTACTCAAAGTCATTTCCAGCATCTGATGTCATCAAATGCATCTGGAGAGAAATTCCAGGCAAGGCTTCTGCTTTGATGAGAGGCAGATTGTTTTTGACAAATGTTAATCGCCTTCCGAGTGCCCAAAATCGAGACGTGAAAAGTCAGTGTGTCCATGGCGAGATACAGATGGGCCCAGGGAGCCACGAGGGTCCTCGTGAGCTCTTATCAGGTTACGGTCTAGCAAATTGGACACTGCCTTGATCACTTCCCTTCCTCTCCGAGAGTGGAAGCGGGGGAGTAATGCCAAAAAGACAAGGATGGGGAGGGCTTTGAGAATCATACCTACACTGACTACACCGGATCTGCCATAAACAGGATTTATTGAAATGAGTTGAGGTGATCCCAAAACTGGGAGTAAAGCCACATTTCCAAGCAATGCTTTAAATTTAGTGCCCAAAACTCCAACACCTAAGCCAGAAATGTGGTTGATAAGTTGGAGACTGTAGCATGGCCCTAACCTGAACGCCAGCAAAACTAGACTGAAGCCTGAACCCTAACCTCGGAACCTGAACCAAACGGACCCCCTTTGAATAAGCAGAGCTTATGGGTTCCAAACTGTACAAATGGCCTCAACTCTAAACTCGAACCCAATCCGAAGTGGACAAAAACCTGACCCCCAACTCCAACTCTGACACCCGAGCCACTTTGAAGAAAAGTGTTTTATGAGTTGGAAACTGCACTGTGGCCCTACCTGGCCCTGCCGTACCCTAAGCTCCCAACCCGAATCAAATTGGACTGAACCACGATGAAGGAACTTCTAAGTTCCAAACTGTACCATAGCGTTGCGATTTCCCCAACTCCAACACTGCACCCTAACCAAGAGAAACAAGGCTTGAATGAAAGCCTGATATGAAAATGCTGCATATTTTCGGGCTGTTCAGGGAGCAGGACGTGAGGACCGCCACCTAGAGTCTGACCACGCGGACGAACCAGCTGTCGAGGGCGGGAGGACCACCGCAAATATGTTCTCCACGTGAAGCGGCACAACTCCGTCCTCCATATGGATCTGCGGGAGGCCTTGCTTCCTGCTCTCTCGCTCTCTCTGCAAAGTGACTCATCAAACTTCTCAGCTGCTCCTCCCTGACGTTGTCCATCTGGTACCAAGTAACTCGCCTTGAAGGAGCGCTCGCACTCCGGATAACCTCACGCGGCATCCGCTGCGAATGTTCTCAAAAGTGCCAGATCAGCCCCGTTGAGTCTTTCACTTCCCGGCTCTTCTTCCCTCTGCGCTCCCGCAGGATCCCAGATGGGCTTAAACACACACTGACGGGTGTCCACTGAACAAACATTAACTCCTCATCCGGGGGGGATTGGAGTGGGATTCTTTGGAAAGTAAGTAATTGGGGAGGCAATAGAACATGGTCGGGGATATCCTATTAGCGCCATTAGTTCTTAAAACTCTTTGCCCTCTTCAGCCTGTTTGCTAAATGTCATCAAGAGGTGTAACGGAGCCACCGATTGCACACACCGGCACAAATGTTGTATTTTAAGGCGCATTTAAGATGGAAGTTCACTTACCTATAGAGGCCCAAGAGCATCGTTGATCGGGGAGAAGGTGTCAGTGACGGACATAGGGGAAACAATAGAGAAACATGGCGTTAAAAAGGGAAAACGGCCACAAATCTTCGATGATGTATTCTTCCGAAAAGATTTAATCAACGATATCGCAACGATCGTATTCCCAGGTGCGCATTCTGCGCAGCGCTAACTCCTCTCTCCCTCTGACATCTGCTAATCCGCTCGACCCCTGACCTCCCGAGGAAAAGCACTCTCTCAACCTTGAGCGTTTTCCATTCTTTATCCCGCCGAGCTGTGCACCCGGCGGGTCCCTATTCGCCCCGATCGTTTCCTTTATCCGCATCCAAGAGAAACAATTTGACATGCACTCGTGGGCTCAACACAGCCGCGCTACAAAAGCTGAGAGGTGTTATGCGACCGTGGAGGGATCAGGGATCCACGACCCGGCAGTTGGGTTTGGGTCTTTGCGGCAGTTCTACACGTCATCGCAAGCCAGGCGCTCCCATATGGAGACCACTTTTTCCAGATGATGTTTGGACCGCATGTTCGCTCGGACCCAGTTGGCGATGTCGACACGTCATGCCACCTGCTCGGAGACCAATGCCAGGCTATTTCTATACGCATGAACATATGGCGCGTCTAGACTGCATCTTTTAGTGGGTGGGAATGCAACACAAAAAAATAAAGAAATGTCCACCGAGCCCCCAAACCATTGCATCTCAAAAGGCGCAACGCCATTCTTCCGTTTTGCTCCGACATCGTCATCCGTTACCCGACGGCCGAGGCCGGTTCCTGTACGATGATGAGAACATAATAAGGCGTCGCGCTCTCCATTAAGAGCGACATGAAAAGCCGAGGCGGGAATCAAATTGTTCCTGCCAACTCAGCGGGCTGTGTAAGCTCTTTGACACCGCATGTCAGAAAACATGATTCGAAACAGCAGCATTGCTCCCACGGAGGCTCGCAGTTGAATAGGGGCTGCATTGCCTTCAGTGTTGGGCCTTATTTTTGTTTTTACACTCCGTCTGGTATCATGCGGATATACAGTACTCTTGTCAAACAGAGCCGGGAGGGCCTTAAATCTTCTCAGGTGCGTCGTCTGTAGGGAACTAAGCTTACTCGGACGGCAGCAGAGCTTGATGCTGAAGATGTCGGATCGCGTTCCATTGACTGTCGTCTTTCAAATTACAAGTTACAACAAAAGCACAAGCGCGAGGTACGCCCATCTGAAAAGGGGCACGTGCTCACAGCGGCTAGGCAACAGGCTACGACCCTCCGTCTGCACCCAACTTCTCTCTCGACGTACTGACCTGCCTTCTTATCGATGAATTCACGGATTAAGACATTTGAGGTTGACCACTTCCTGGAACAAGAAGAGTCAGGGTATGTACGGGATATTCTGAGCAACGTTGCTCATGTATTTTCCATCCTATCCCATACGACGTTCCACTGCGGCAGCGATGCCACGACCACACTTTGGCCATAATGCTGCTTTTCTACCCCCAAAAAAAGACGAGACGCAAAGAGGGAGTGGAAACGGCGCCACCCTCATCTCATTTCAGGCGTCTCTTCCCTCGGGCGGGCTGCTCGAGCTGAAGCGAAGAAGAGGCGGAGCGCTGCGCAGAAGAGGATTTGCGTGGAAAATATCCGAGAAGACGCTGGCCTCATCTCACTCAGGTCAGCGAGAACCCTTAAGTAAGGATAAGCAATCCACGACGGTAGCCACGCCCCCCAAGGGCAGCCACCATCCTGGACAGCGCCGCTGCCTGCTTTTGCCCGAGAGTGGGAAGCTTATGTGTCGAGTCGATTGCGGCTAATTGCTGCAGTTGTGACCTTGCGCAGGTAGCGGGGGGGATTTCATTTGGACTTGTTGCGGTGTGACAGAGATCGTGTGGCCCATTAGCTTCACGACGGGAAGGCACAAAGCCCAACTTTCCTGCGGGACTGAGAAGATAAGAGCTGCGCATTTAAACCTCCCGTTTTGTCCATTGCAGATTAACTCTTAGCAACATTTTTTGCACACATTAAAAAAAAAAAAAAGTATAAATGTATAAAACCAGTTTTCCACCCCCCCAAAAAAAAACAACTTGGTGCCAAGGCCAGTGCTGTGCTTCATTGGTGCTTAACGAGTTCTTACGAAGAACGGGTTTGGTTCTCAGGGGGCAAGTCAGAGCTCGATCCGGCCCGCCACGTCGTTTTATGTGGCCAAGCAATTGTGTTCCTTGCTAAAATACCAACTGTGCAAATTGTCTTCATTTTGAAAAGCATTTGGATATTGCAAGCATTTTTGTTTCTATTCCCTCTTTTCAAATAAATGTATTCATATTTGAACAAACGTGGCCTCTGATAGTCATCAAATTGCTGTCTTTATGAAATATGGGGCAATTTGGGTTCACAGCTAACCCCCCCACCCCCTCCCCAAAGGAAACTTGAACAATGAAATGGCCCTTGGCAAAAATAAATTTGACAGCCCTGATCTAGAGGCTCCAATTTCGCAGCAGTCGGACAAAATCTCAAGGACAGGTTCGTCTTTGAAGCAACCCTCAAAAAAAGCCAAAATGATCCCAAAAACGGCCTCTTCAACCCAAGACAGCAAAATTCCTGTGCCTTTTTAGGCACGGCTTCTTGAGACCTTTTTGTGCGTTTAGTTACCGTAGCGATACATTGCGAAGTTAACGGAGCCCAAGGGTTAGACTTTTTTTTTTTTTTTAATCCTGGCTTTTTTCAGCTTTAAAACCGACTCGAATTTCTTTTAAACTTTGAAGAGGTGAAGCCAAGATGGCAGGAAGGGTAAAACACAAGGTGACATGACGACACTTGTTTATGTTCCAAAGAGCCAAACTCAAGCACAAAAGCGCACCGACGATATTGAGCCCAAGATCTCGACTTCAAAGAAAAAAAAAAAAAGATGCCGATTTGTTCGAGGGACATGTTCCCCCGCCCCAAATCCTCCTCTGTGGCGCGTGCTTATTTTGGGTCTTTTCTCAGTCATTAAATGGGAACCCATGATGTCTTTGCTGTTATTTTTACGCCAGGCATCCGAGCCAGGGCGCGACAAACCGAGGGGGGAGACCACAGCGAAGCAACTCGCTCGGTCTGCTGGCGGTTCCTGGAGCCGGCCGGCTCTGGCGAGCGACAGCTAACGCAAAATACAGCTCGGCCACCCTTGACTTGACTGGGGCAACACGACGGCCGGTCATTGGCTCCGCCGGCCCACGTTGGACGCCGACCGTGTGACGCTGTCATTTTCCACCATGAAGAAAGCGGGCCGGCGTGCGCGCTAACACGCACGCGCTCCCCACCGTTTTGCTCCTTCTGCTCCACATCTGCTTCTGTGCGGGTTATTAGCGCGCGCTTTAAAAATACATGTCCAAAAATAAGGCATCTGCACATGATCAAAGTCTCTCTGCTGTGGTTAAAACAAAGCCGAGAGAGATCCGAGGGAAGCGAGAGGCACACAAAAATGTTTATCCTGAAGGGAGAGCGAGAGAAGGCAAAAAACTGACAGTACATAAAACCATAAAAAAAAAAATTAAAAAAAAAAAAAGCCGTAGTTAGTCAAAGCAAAAAAAGCGAAAAATCGAGTATTTACACGCAAGTCATTAAATGGGAATAAGGGAAATTTGAGGCTGCCCGGTGCTCATTTGTTTGCTTTATGACTCCCTGCCTCGGTCTCCTCTCGCAATAATAGAATACATTTAGCATGTTAATGCTCGCCTAAACACACACCCGCCGCCGCGCAAAGGTCAAAGGTGAGCGTCTGCATAATGAGGATGAGCTCGTCAATAAAACCCGCTGCAGTTCATATCAGCCTTTTGCTGCTCGATCTTTTTTTTTTTTTTTTTAAATCCCCGGGCCATATTATTAAAGTGCGTGAAGATAACACAAAGCCGTCGATGTTGGAATGAGCCATCGATAGAGAGTCCATCTTCAACATTTTTTTCAAATGATGTTTTTCAAGAATAAAAGTCGATCCCCACAACAATGGAGCACATTAAGGTGTGGAAAACCAAACTGTGACTTTACTTTGAATACCGCGGAATATACATCCAGTATTCAGCTCTGGAAAAAAAAAAAAAAACAGGAGACCAAAAATTTAAAAATGGGGAAAATGTCCTAACATAAAGGAATATTTTTTTGCTCAAATATCCATCCATCCATTTTCTGCTCCATCCACTTCTCCTGCGGAGGGTCGCGGGCATGCCGGAGCCTCTCCCAGCCGCAGTCGTCGGGGTACACCTTGAACTGGTCGCCATGCGCTCTCACAATCACACCAGCGACAATTGAAACCTGCCACGCAAGTTTTTGGAACGTGGGCGGAAACTTGGGAGTACCCGGAGGAAACCCACGCAGGCACGGAAAGAACATGCAAAAACTCCACAGCCCGAATCCAACCCTGCACCTCAACTCAACGTGTTTTGAGCTGCCTATAAAAAGGAGCGTGCGTATACATTTACAAGTACAGTGGTGACACGCAACATGTCGTGTGGTATTGCGACGCAGTCCTCGCTAAAACGGGACAGCATGAAGCGGCGACGGCCCGCTTGCCCGAATCATGTGGCCGCAATTATAGAGGGCTACCTGGCCCGCCGGACGCGCCCACGCCTGAGGAGGGGCCTCATGACTTCCACTGGCATCCGCTCGGCCGTGAGCCGCAGTCAAGGGCCAAGCCGTGAGCACTTTGCGGAACTGAAGCAGAACCGCGGGAAGG
>CAAKHF010010306.1:0-10241 GCA_901007745.1 Hippocampus kuda | reverse complement strand
TGGACCCGGCTTGAATTTCATTCAAAACCCCGACAAAAGAAAGCATGACCTGCACCTTGGGAAAATATCTGGATGTATACAGTACCCTTTTATTTGATCCTGCCTCTGATCATTGTGTGTGTGTGTGTGTGTGTGTGTGTGTGTGTGTGTGTGTGTGTGTGTGTGTGTGTGTGTGTGTGTGTGTGTGTGTGTGCGTGCGTGCGTGCGTGCGCGCGTGCGTGCGTGTGTGTCTGTGGAGAGGGGAGGGCAGAGGCAAAGTCATGAATTAGTCAAGCTTTTATTATTTAAAGACTTATTTAAACTGCCGGTTCAGAAATTCTCTAGTAATTCAGGCAATGTGGTGTGTGTAAGAACGCACACAGTACAAACAACTTTAAAGATTTATGTTGTCTTAAACCGAAAATAACAGCTTCGAATTGGATGGTACAAAGTGCGTATGATAGAAAAAGTACATAAATCAACTAGTTTGAAAATCACCTGTGATTTCGCAATGACCTAAGTCAAAGAGGAGAATTTTTTTGATAAAAAGTCAGTGGTTTGGTCTCACCTCACCACTCCCAACTTCTTCCAGCCACACCGGGTCAGATGTCATGTTACTTTCTTTGTTTCCGGGATTTGCATGAGAGGCGTACCTCCCCGCCTCTCATTATCATATTGTCTCTATATAATCTCATGACTGTATTTTCTCTACGCTCTTCTGACGAGATCTGAGACTCTCAGGAGCCCGAATCGATTCGTAAACTGCAGAAAAGAAAATTAAACTCTTCAAGGTACTATATATCGACTCCAGCCTTTATTTGGTTAACCAACGTCCTCATCATCCGAAATTAATGAACACGCGGAGGAAGAGAAAGGCCTCTCTTCCCCCAACATGAGACAGGCCAAGAAGCCCACAGGCAAAAAGTACAGTACAGTGACCGTCTAGTTTCAAGTGTGACATATTTATTGTAAGCAGAGAGCGTATACAGCAAATGAAGCGCGCTGAATAGATTATTTCATGCATCTCCCTCAAGTCAACAACCATAAGAAATGTGGAAACATACAGCATGGGATCATTTTTGTAAAATAATGTTGCATTACATACCTGTTGCAGCAAGTTAGTTATTTTGTGATGAATATGCCAAATGATAATTATATCATTTCACACGTGCTTGCATGTGTTAGTTAACTGTTAATAGTTCATAGTTGGAGCAAGGAAAATTCTTAGTTGTCAGCCTAAATAATTTTAGCAACTGTATTTTCACCTCTATAGTATACTTTTATATTATGTATTGACTAGATGACAATGACATTTATTATTTAGTTACATGACTATAAGTGTGCATTGCACACTTCTTCCACTATTCGAAACAGTGAGATTACAGTGTTACTGTTTGCTGTCTGCTCAATTGCCTGCCTGACATTTTATGCATCTCTTTGCCTCACCACACTGCACACGTGAACTTTACTCAATGACCATATCACCAATTACAGCACTGTAGAAGATCTGTGCATTCGCATTCCATTTTATGGCGGAACCCCATACTTTTTAATTCCTCTTTAGAGGGCAAACAAAATGAAAGAAATAATTGTCTCAGCCTATAATCATGATTGAAGATTAATTGTCAAATTAAAGAAAACAACAAAAATCTGAAGTAATACATTTCTTGGCAAAAAAAAAAAGGCTATTTCAACAAACCTACTGTAAAATGATGACAACTATCTCAACTAAGGGGAATAAGTAGAAGAATTTAAAAATATTTTCACAAATTTACAAGCAGAAGAGTCCAAAATACAAGAAAAGCATTGATAGCCCTGCAAGACAACAAAGGATGAGGAACATCGTGAATGCTTGACAAAATCATGTTCTCTGGAGGTTTTATAAACTGTATCCGGGAGCGCTCGGAAGATATAAATGAACAGAGTGAATAATGGCAAGAAGGAGAAAGGCAAATGGTGACTGCGACGACAAGTGGTGAGGTAGGTTGGATGATAGAGGGAATGGGGCAGGAAAGGGAGGTTGAGGGTAAAGGGTTGAGAGCAGTAGGATTAGAATGAGTAATCCATCAGGTCTAAAAGCTGGGCTTTGAATATTTGGGTTAATACACCCAAACCTTTGCTTTGTCCTCATGCTCCCTCTGACATGCAAGTGTGAAACAGACCTAGTATTTAATTAGGCAGTAGTAACAGTCTTGGTTTATTAGAATGATGGATTTCAGAGTTATGGGTACTTTTTTATTGTGTGTGTGAAAAATATTCAGTGTCAACATTTAATGTTAAGCAATAATTGCTCGATGTTTTAATAATATATAATGTGAGTCGCTTGAGGTAGTATCTGGGCTGTGTAATTGAGTTTTCACATATGATAGTGTTGATACGCTGTCATCTGAGACGGTTGCATTATTAAAATATCACACTTTTGCCCTGTTTGCTCTCCAAACAGGAATTAAAATTTTGTCCATCAATTTTGATTAATATCCTTATCCAGAATGAGCCGAATAATAAACATGTTCCTAATGAGTGAGATTATTTTGCAGATATTTCTAGATCTGGATTAAGCAGAGCACCTAGTAAAATGGTGCTGGATAAAAAGGATTACACTGCGATTGAAAAAAGAAGAATATTTAAAACCTCAATTTTTTTATGACAGCGAAAACAAAAGATGTTCACGTTCACATCAATTTGAAAAAAAAATCCCTTGAGATTAGAAAACACTTGGGAAAGATAATAATTTGCATCAGATATTTGTTTTGCTTCAATCCCCTAGATTTTAAACAAGATAAAGCTGCTGTGTGGGAGAACAAGGAAGAACAATTGAAGAGAATTTGAACAATACATTAGGATAATTACGAAGTCAGCCTATTATCGCTTGAAAAATCCATTTAGGATTAGAGGATTTAATGAACGTCTCAGAGGGATTTGGGCAAACATGTCCACACATTAATCTTCAGTTCCCTGGTTGTGTGCAAGCAAAGGTTCAAAAGGCATCTTCAGCCATCATCAACTTCCCCCCCACCCCCCACCCCCACCCACCTCGGAAAAATTTAACACTCAGTTTCATCAATATTTACAAGTTCCTCACGCTGCTACTCACGTTTCATTTTCTTTACCGATGCAGGGGGTGGCTTTCTAATAACTGGTGTTTGTAATATTGCCATACAACACTGATAGAGTATAGACAAACTCAAAGTTATCATTTTTAAAAGTTTGATTTTGTTGTATGCTTGATAGACCTCGAACGCGTGTGTTCACACAGCTTGTACACAATTAGAGCACACAGAAAAAAGGGCCAACTTGAGCTGAGGCCTTTTTAACTGATAGTACAAACAGGAGGGTTCAACTTCAGTTGGGCAGCACGATAAGATGTCCTTGAGTTTGTTACAGTGGCTCAATTCATGTGAAATATACCCATTGAATTAACAAGGTATCCATTGTTTGTATAGGGAGGTGTCTTGGTCTAAAAATGTCTACTGAGGGGCGTGTCGGTGGACTGGGCTGAGAGGCGTGACAGGTAAATGAAGAAGGGAGTGTTTTTCTGATGTATCACTTGTAATTTGCATACACAATCAATAAAAAGCCGGCAGAGGCTGCAGAGGTTAGGTGTCAGTTGAGAAGCGTACACGAAGTGGCTTCATAGAAAACTGCACCTCCTGCCGGCAGCAAAGATGATCTCTTCCTGAGTCTGTTTGTTCAACTGAGAAGGAAGAACTCTAACCTGTTGTAGAGAAGGATGTCAGGAGTCCAGATCTGGTCTGAAGGGAATCGAAGGTTTTGGACACCAGGGTAGTTTTCTGGGTTCCAGCTCAAGTAGACATCAGTCCAGTACTGAGAGACAGAGAGATATCCTACGACTGTATGACTTTGATTTGCACTATTGTGGTCATGATTACATAGGCCAATGAGAAAGGTCATCATCTTTCTGAGGGAGTGTTTTCAGCTTTCGTTCTCAAAACAATGCTGACCATTTACAATCTTGGGAGAGCTGATAAAAATTCAAAATACCATTTTCATGCAGACATGCTTTTCTTACAGCTGTGATTCTATGCTCTGTAGCCTTTATTATATAGCTTGATACTGTAACTTTCTGTACTACAGGCTTTGAACAGACAAACCATAAGCCTAGTTGGGGTTAAGAACTGTGTAACTCCTAAAGGCTCATTTACACCATAAGCAGTGAGACCCTTGCAAATGTGTGACGCTATACACCATATGGACATATGGAGGCATTTGTGATGTTCTTCTGGATGAATAGACAAAGCAAATCCCACGCAGATATCTTGTCCAAAATCCTCCCAGTGACTCACCAGCTGCAGCCAGGCATTGGTCATCAACACTTGGTTCTTCTCATCCTGACACCAGAAAGATAGCATAAATAAAAATACATTTCTACACAAAAAATGATGCATCATTCTGTGACATGTAACACATTCAAATTGTATTTATTATACGTGTTTTTATTCATGCTTAAACTACCAAATAGGCGCAGGTTGCTTCAAGATTACGTTCATGATCGATTAATCACTTGATTATTTTGTTGTTTTGCATTTAATCGATGAATCGGATTTAAAACATTTCCATTTCCATCCTATTATTCAAGCCATGACACTATTTAAATAGACAAGGCAGAAACTGCACACAAATGAATCACTTCAGAAAACGGGCAAAAATGTTGATTATGGTTTTCCAAAGTCACAACAAATGTTTTAATTTGATTCAACACAAAGATATCAGCCCACTTGCATGAAGAATAGGAATCAGAGTGTGTCGAGAAGCATTTTAATGTCAAATGCAATTTAATTAATTAATTAGTTAGTTAGTTAGTTAGTTTATTTCTTGAGGGGCTGAGTGCATCGTTGCCGGCTTGCTTGACGTGGACACTAGCAGGGTGGGGAGAAACCGACAGAGAAGGCAAGCAGTGGCCATAAGCACAAGTGTGTGGCGCAGGTGCACTCAGTTACAAGGGTGAGTCGCAACTGTTTGCTGCTGAAACAGGATGGAATGAAGCCCCATCTGAATAAGCAAGCAATACGACATCCAGTTCTTTGGTCTGTGTTTCACAACTACGCATGAAGTTACTGGACCGACAGCTGCATTACGTTTTCCAGTGGAACAAGCCAACTACACTTGCAGTCAGTTTGCCCCTGACTATGATTCGATGTATGTGCAAAGCCCAGACGTACATGTTTCAATGTCAAATAAAGGTGCCGATTGGAGAGCTCAAAACTTATAAAAACACAAAAAAAAAAAAGTTGCATGATGAGAGAGTTCATCTGCAAAGTGGGTTGAGTTCCTAAAGGGGGAAAAAACAATTATGAGGAAGAACACTGATTGAAGGGAGGTATTTTTTCTTTCTTAGTTGAATAACCATTCAAATTACTTTCAAGAACTTGAATTCAAGCAAGACTTTAACGGAGGATTCTAGAGACCACTAATGAACGATGTAAAAACATACTGTACTTTGTGTGCGCGCGTATGTCCATGTGTGTGTGTGTGTATATGTGTGTGTATATGTGTGCGTGTGTGTGTGCGAGCGCCCGTATCAGCAACTGTGTGAAGTCAAACAGCAGAAGTACATTACTTCCGCCAGTGCAATGTTCTGCCCCTTGGTGCTTTATGAGCACCAAGGGGCAGCGCATTATCACATCACTCATATGCACTCATACAGCCTAAGACATATACACATTAGACTAAAAAATGGCCACAGAAAATAAAATCATTCCTATTGCCCACAGAGAAAAAAAATCTGTAGGGAATGATTTACAGTGGAAGCTTAAAGGAGCCGTTACTTCTGAGTTTTCCAAATTCTGAGCTGACACTGACTGGATTTTTTGATTTGAGGTATGAGTGAGCACCAGGTGTCCAAATAGGGACCTTTTTCACTAAACTAGACATACAGTATGTAGACTGATGACCGATAACGCAAACCATGGATAAAGCTTCTCTTTTGGGTTTTCCTCAAATATGCTGCCCATAAACTAAACGTGCGTAAACTGGCGTCAGTGGGAAGTGTCTATACTGCACGGTTCACACGGGCGAGTGAGCTATTAATTTGGGGACTGGAATGACTAGAAAAACATGTTGGGGTATAATATTAAAATCTTATGGTAGTTTTTTTTTTTTTTTAAACATGCACAATATGAGTTCTTGCAGATAATGTTGGTTTGCTGTTCAGTAGCTTTGTGCCATCTTTGAATTTTATACAAGAAAGCCATTTGCCAAGGGGTGGGGAGAGGAGTCGCAATAAATAGTTATTTATTTGTAGTTCATTTGTTACAGCCGCAGCTCTTGTGAAAGCGCTATATAAATCAGGATGCATTGTATTGTATTGTATTGTAGATGAGCAGAGTATCTTTTCTCAATGCATTTTAAAATTTAAATATTTAGAGATACTCTTCTGTTCATTGGTTCAATAAATACAGACACTTATTTTGTCATTTTGGTCATACATCCAGTTAGCAAGTTTACAGTCCAACGCGGCCCTCCAGTAGTGCTGGTGAAAAATTGTGCCCCCCTACTCCCATCATTTAAGTTGCCCATCCCTGCACTAGGTGCTGACATGTACAGTGCAACCTCCTCACCACATCGATAATCTGCAGAAGAGTGAAGCCCAGCTCCACCAGGATGGCAGCTGAGTCATTGACCACTGGCCTTTCTAGTCGGTTGTAGTTCGCAAGCAGCTCCTTGTAAAGTCTCCTCTGGTACTCTCCTTGCAGAGATCCTGGGGACCAAAGTAGCAAAATTACATGACGTGGCAGATTTCATTTACACAGCAAAGATTTTTTTTTTCAGCGACACTTAGAGAGTAGCATAGTACAGTTCATCTTGCTCATCCATCAATTCTTCCATTCAGCTATCATCCACATCGAACATATCCTCAGCTGGATCATAAAGAGACCACGTCAATCTCAACTCTGTGAAGAGTAAAGGAGCACTCATTCAGCCTGGCAGTGTGTTGATCGGCCCATTAAGGCCAAAATGGAAAGCATTCTGGCAGGTTAGCGTTTGAGGTCAGGCAAAAAGAACGCAAGCTACAGCAGCTTGTCAGCACACCATGACAGAGATTGGCATTTGAGAAAATGCCTGAAATTACTGATCAAAGAAAAATATAGATTGAATGTTAGTTTTTGGGGGGCAGAAATGATTGAAAAGGAGATTTGAATCCTGACTTGAGGTAGAAATATTATTTATATTTTTACAACAATTAGGACAATGAGCTAGAAGGATGAAAGCGTGAGGAGAACTCCGCAGCTGTGCCAAGATTCAATCCAAGAATCTCTTGGCTGTGAGGCAGACACACAAACAATAACTTTACAAAAAAAAAAAACGAATGAATCAATTTGCCATGTCAATCATCACATCTTCTCAGGAATCTGTTGCTGAGCAACAAGGCCACTATGCCTCAAAACATATAACGCCCCGACATTCTGCGTTCGTATCCAGGATCCTACTGAGAATGAGCTCATAAGCTGCAAATACATTTTTTGCACCAACATTTTCTGTCATCCTGTGACATTGTGGATAAAATACTAAACTGCGGGTTATTTAATGGGCAGTAGAAAGACCCTGAAGAAACAAACAGTGCAAGAAAAGTCATAATCGGTGTACTTTTGCACAGTGTACACTAAATAATGAGCCCGTGTGTTTTGTCACAGTGGGAAGTGAGGTCCACACAGACGTGAAAAAAATAATGCAGTTAGTAGTGGGGGCTGGGGAATATTGGTGCCACTGCTGCTGCCTGCCTCATGAAATTGTTCCTTATGTGGAAGAAAATAATCGCAGTCTTCAATGCCCAAACAAATCGTGTAGGGCTCACACCAGGCAGGAAAGGAGGCCTCCCAGTTCATTCTTTTTGTTTGTTTATTAATCATCTCAGTAATGAAGCTGATATGAAAAGCAGAGAGGGGAGTCTCATCACAGAAATTCTTGTAGCAGAAGGAAGCATGGTGATTTGTCCTTATTTCATCCTTTGCACTGTTTATCACCCTGATATTGGAACGGCCGACTTTATTTATGTATGTATTTATTTATTTGGTCACGGTACACTTTGATTCACCACAGCTCATTTTTATTAGTACCTCTTTTTATGAATGAAGCATGAGTATGATCAGTACTCCATCACCGTGTGTATCATTACTGGAAATGTCGAGGTTCAGCAGTCACTGCTTTTTTACGGCTTTCAGAAAGTCATTGATTAGCAGCATGGTCAATTATCAGCACAAGAGAAAATTGATTGGGAAGTCATATACCAGTACGTTAACTTAAGGTCAGACAGGATTGGCTTTGGTGTCACAAATGAGCAGGATTTATTTGCCCAAGATCAAGGTGGCAAATTGAAAGAAAAACTATTTTTAAGCATCCATTCAAAATTGGGGCAGGTAAGACAAGATATGTGTAACCGATAGTGTCCGACTGTTGAAGAATAGTGACGATGCACAGCAGGATTTCTTGTTTTGGCTGTGTTTAATTGTCTCAATCACAAACCCTGACGAAAATAGCAGAAAACAATGACCTCCCCTCAATTGGAGCGTAACAGAGGGACCCTACACAAATTATATGGCATAGCAATGTATTAAAATACTTTATATAGTTATATATTATATACTGAAACACTTCTTGGTCTGAAAGATAAAACTATACATGTGAATAAGATCTACCATCCATTTTGTTTCATTTTATTGCCTTTCCTGTTCAGTGTAGTACGAGAGGCTTTATCCTCTTCTAGCTGCCCAATTTATGTTGGGTCACTCGTATCTCAAGGCATCATTACAATCTCAAAAGAGTTTCAAGTGGTTTGACAAGTCCACTCAACTTGATTTATAGAGCACTTAAAAAAACAACCACACCTGCACACAAAGGGCTCTTCATTAACCCTTGTGGACCAAAACATCCCATAACAGGACTGTTGACGTACAAACTAAAATGATGTCATGATCTAGTAACATGTTGAAGGTGCTAACTTGTCCATATTGAATATTCCAAATTCAATGTTTTTGTTTTTTACTTATATGCAGATGATAGTTACTATACCCATAGCACAATACTGCTTTTTATTGCTTTGATGTCATGTAAATAGAAACTATATATGTATGGATAGGTCTGACGCCACTGAACATTTTGAGTGGTCGCAAGAAAAAAAAAGATTCAGAAATGACTTTGATATTACACTTTAAAGCCACCATTCCATTATGGTGCCTTTGTCCGATGTGTCGTTAAAAAAAATCAACGCACAAGGGTTAAGTAAACCGCATACATATGAAAACAAGTATGTGTTAAAACAATACCTGGATGACATAAAAACAAGTTCACAAATGGAGGGAATCTCCTTTTCTGTGATGACCAGACTGCAATGGATGCTAAGTGGGTCATATTATTCACATGATGGTGCTCTGTAGAATGTTTTCTGCTACTACTCAATGTATAAAGTTTGAGAAGCACTGGTCTGAAAGACATGACCCACTTTTACTCCAAAATAGAATAATTAATTCATACATACACCTGACCCCCCTTGTACTTATCAATTCATCAATGCACACAAATACACTCTTGAAGCGGACTATGACTTCAAATAGCATTCCAATGGGCTTCCCAATTGTCTTGAATGCAGCAGATAACACACCACCCATATTGCACATGATAAGCATCGTTGGAATCTTATGGGTGTTAAATGTCATATGAAAAATTCAAATTGGAAAAATCAGAAGCTTGATCTTATCTTCCTTTATCTCTCCATATGTTATTGTCCCAACCCACAAGTACATCAGTGTTGCTCACGAAACTGTAATTTATGCAACCTCATTTTGAGTATATTTTGTACGAGCGTCCTCTCTTTTGATCTCCTCCTCTCCTCTCCTCTCCTCTCCTCTCCTCTCCTCTCCTCTCCTCTCCTCTCCTCCCCTCTACTCATCTTCCTGGCTGTCCTGAATCCACTTGCTTTTTTTGTGTAATAAATGAACACATTCCACAGCCAACTGGGTTCTGGATTGGAATAAACAAGCCAAGAAAAACATGATTGGCACCGTTTCCAATTAGTCTGCGTCACCTAGAAATGGATGGAAGGAATTTAGTAGGATCTCCATGTGTGTGGGGTGTGTGCCTTCCTGAATGTAAATGCATTTGTTTGGGTTTAATCAGTCCATTATTCTCCACTGCTGTCAAACAGCTCGCCGATAACGTTGCGTCTGACTTTGAGACACAGTCATCAGAGCCAGTCTATTCAAAAACAGGCTGCCACAGGGACCCGTTCTTCTTTTCACAGGCTCTCA
>CAAKHF010010305.1:0-10095 GCA_901007745.1 Hippocampus kuda | reverse complement strand
AGTATTTGTGGATGAAATGTGTTGGGGGGGGGGGGGGGGGGGGGGTGTCTATGCCGCTTTATTCAGACAAATGGGACGATAACAGTCAGCTTGGAAAATAACAATAACAGATTTCAGTCAGTAAATCACAGGCTTTCTCTGCGGAGTCCTGTTCACACATTGCTGCTCCTTTGTAGTTAACCCTAAATAGAAAACAAGACAAACACGGTCATGATACAGTGGATAAAGGAGAGGTGGAGGAGTGGATGAGTCAGACAATGAACGCTAGGATGATTTCTAACAAAGCCCTTCTCAAATGTGGTGTCTTACATTTTCTGGGTGAGGTGCTGGAACATTTCATTCAGTTAGCTGATAATTTGATTTGTGTGATTCTTCTTTTTTTTTTTCTAACACAGCAAAATAAGATAACAGTGATAAATCGTCTTTGGATGGAGAGTAGTCTTCAACTCAATCCGTTGGATCAAAATAATGAACCCAACCCTTGGATAAAAGTAACCTAATCTCTTCAAAAAAAAACCCCCACAACTAACCAGAAAGTGGGTTTGGAAAACAACGCCGCACTTTTAGTCGTTAGCAGAGGATGACTGGGACTTGAGTCTTTACAAGTCTTTTCTAGCCTTTTTCCATGCTGCTGTGTCGACCATGTTTTTTTTTTTTTAGCATTAGCGGCGAGGGAAATTGCACGACACGCCCTTGGAGTGGAGTGTGAGAGCTGGTCGAAAAACAACGCGGGGCCGAATAAAAGACTGTTTTGGATACGCCCCAGAGTCGGTTCCCCTCCTGTGGCATTGTGAAATGTCGATCGTTGATAATTACTGTGCTACAAGCGTGCAGCCGCCCCTCCTGTGAATAAGATGCAGCGCATTCAAACATAAAGGTTGTCACACCTTGGGGCAACTAAGGAGGGATCCACTTGCGCACATCTCCAGTCAAACAAGATTTGTCTCGCGTGAAATCAAAATGACGGTGGGTACGCCTCCACAAACGAACGGGATTCCGACGCCAGATGGTAATGATGGTGGTACTTGAGGCAAGTCTTGGCAGCCACTCACGCGAAGAAATGGAACCTGTTTCATGTATTTGCTGCTATCACATGACCTTTAACCCTCGGGGGGACAGCAGTTACTACAGTGGAGAGCTTATCATGTAATCGGGTTACAGGGTGCATGAAAGGGTTCATGATTCTATGTTTGCAGAAACATTTGACCACTTCAACCTGTTTAAAAGAAGAAAGAAAGAAAGAAATGCAAAATGAAGAAAGCCAAACTACTCTGGACGATGTCAAAAATGCGTGACCTGAGAGATAGGCTATAGGACGGTGCTCGGAGAGCGAGACTGTCAACTAACAAGTACTAACTACTAGTAACTACTTTTACTTTGACAGAAAAACTCCAAATTGGAAGTTTGAAGTTTTGGGAAGTTCCAGTGCACCAATCTGAGTAGACAAGTCCATTCAGGTTGTTGACCTGGAATTCACAATACATTATGCTTTCCTGTAAAAGGTACTGATAACAATCTGAACGTATGCCCTGTGTGGCGACACCCATCTGTGACTCCGCCTTTGGAGTACATAACATGATGGGCTTAGAGATACACATGCCAAGAAAATCTTTAAAACAATAAGAGTCGAAAACTAACATGATGACACAACACTGAGGCTGCAGGTTGAGTAGGCAACATTGTAAAATGATCAATCTGATGATTTGTGCTGCTGCTGCTGTTTTTTTTTTTTTTTAACGGGGCTTCTTTGAGTTCACGAATTGACATTTAAGAGTGCTTCAGAAAAAAAAGGGAAGTCATCAATTACACAACTCGACCACGGCGGCCTTGGGATTTCTTTTTTTTTTTTTTGAACATTCTGGCAGTGTTAAGAGATCTTAGCGTGACAAACAGTCCATTCATCCTTTGCACACAACATGTCGTGACAAAACAACACAACTCCTTTTCCTCTTGCACTCCCGCACGCGCTCACCAATGGAGCCAACACAGTCTGAGGTCATGATGACGAGGGCAAGTTGAGAACATATAAAGTGCAAGAGCATTTTTGCCTCTCAGATCCTTTTGCAATACACTATCAGTTTGACACCAAACTTCACCCTGCGGGATTTTTTTTGTTGGAGATGTTTCGCAAAGCCGGCAGGCAGAGGAACTACGAAGCAGTACTTTACAGCCACCCAGAAAAGACACACCCACAAGCTTTGCTATCGTCCTCTTAGTACTACTCGTCCTTGTGAGGGAGGTCCGAACTGGTTCCGTTAGGCCAAAACTACTAACCTAAATTCCGCTAGGAAAGCTTCACGTGAGAAGGAAGGAGGAAGTGGTTCAAGATTCATGGCTGCTGGTAAGAGGATCTTTGTACCTTTGGCCTATCATGAAAACACACACACACACACACACACACACACACACACACACACACACACACACACACACACACACACACACACACACACGACTACCTCACTGCTGGCGGAGCGCGCTGACTGCTGAGCTATAAAAACAGCCCCCCCTATAAAACACAGAAGAGTGAGGTTTTACTTACGTACGATCACGCAGCGATCTGAAATCTGTAACACATGGAACAAGCGTTTGAATCACTTTACAGAAATACAATTTACAATACAACTCATTGCACGAGCGCACTTGTATTGGGTTGAAATGACAACCCCCCATTAAACTTGAACAGGCTGAATTGTAGTCGCTTATATTTACCATGAATGTTAGACGAGTGGTCGACTGGTTAGCACGTCGGCCTCACAGTGCAGAGGTGAAGGGTTCGATTCCGGCTGCGGCCTTCCTGTTTGGAGTTTGCATGTTCTTTCCGTGCCTGCGTGGGTTTTCTTCGGGTCATCCGGTTTCCTCCCATGTTCCAAAAACATGCATGGCAGGTTATGTAACACTCAAAATTGTCCCCGAGTGTGGTTGTGAGCGCGAATGGTTGTTTGTCTCCGTGTGCCCTGCATTGGGCTGGCAACCAGTTCAGCGTGTCCTCCGCCTACTGTCCGAAGACAACTGGGATAAACTCCAGCACACCCCTGCAACCCTTGTGAGGATAAAGCGGATTCTAAAATGGAGGGCACACATAGACCAACGGTTGCAAAGATGTTGGCTCGAGTTTTGCCAACAGCTTTAAGGGTGGCAAAAACACATATCTCACAGAGCGGCGGAGGTTTGTGAGTGTGAACATAGCGAATGTTGATTTTTCATCAGGGTTCATTCAAGATGGCCAAAGGTCACAACATCTTTGCGACCGTTGGCGACCTTGAATGACCCCTCACGAAAAATGAACATTACCTACCTTTGCAAACCTTTGCCGCTCAGTGAAATACAGGCTTTATATAATCCAGTTCAATTTTTTTTTTTTTCATATTGTGAAAGACCTTCACAGTGTAAAAAAAAAAATCAACTCACAGAGGTTGTGTGTAGCATTCCTTTAAGATATATTTGTACACTTTTAAAGTCTTTTATTTTAATTTGTCAATGATAACAGCAACAAAAACAGTGGTCCACAGCCTCCGGCCCGCGTGCCAATTGGTACTGGGCCGTAAAAATTTCTCTCCCATATGTAGTGGAAATGTACCGTACTCATCGCCATCATTTTCTCCTTCTAGAAGCACTGGCCAATGTCGAAGAAGAGTTTGTGGCCAAAGTTACCAAGGAGGTGATCAATCAACTGAAGTGCGATCTTGTCTCGGCGCATATCTTGAATCAGGAAGAGGTAGAAGTGATGCAAGAGCAGATCAGCGGCACGGCGATGGCTCGCGTGCTCTTGGCTACGATGCGGAGCCACGGCAACCATGCCTGCCGCCTTTTCATCATCCTACTCCAAAAGAGAGATCCTTTTTTGACTGACCACTTGGGCCTGAGTGGGGTGATTGACGAATGAGGTTTGTTTGACTTTTGTTTTTACAAATCATGCTGACATCTGTTGCTGCTTCAGCACCATATTGAGAAGCTTATCAGACCACATCATGGGCACAAAATGTTATTTGTGGATTTTTTTTTCCCAACCCAGTTCTTGTGGTGTGGTTTGATTAAAGCGGGCAAGCGCATACTGAAAAACGGCCCAAATTTGTGATTGATTCCACACCCTGCCTTTCACAGTGTTTGCTTTTCAACATTTAAGAACGCTTTTAATTTAAATGTAGTACATTTTAAGGTAATCATCATTAAAGTCCATTTTATTATGTATGTATTCCTATATTTAGATAAGTTCATGTTAACTTGGAATTCACAATGTTTCGCATTTCTGTAAGAGACGCCGATAAAAATCTGATGGTCAGAGAGATACACAAGCACTTTTTCTTTTTCCAGACAATTTTTACTTGAAAAACAAGAAGAGTCGGAAAACAAAACCATGTCATCACGACACAACACAAAGGCAGCAGGTCCAGTAGGCAACATGGTAACACGGTTGCAGTTGATGACTTTTTTTTGTTGTTTTATTTGTTTGTTTTTTTAATATTTTTACAGGGCTACTTTGACTTCATGCTGACATCTTCCAGTGAGAACCAACAGAAAAGAAGTTTAAAGCTCGAGGATTATCAAAAGACACACACAGAAAGGGGGTCATCAATTACACATCCCAACCAGGGCAGACTCGGGTTTTTTTTTGAACATACTGGCAGTGTTAAGAGAGCATAGGCGGTGGTACAAAACAAAGTGTCAAGCAGTCCTTTCATCCCCTGCACTCAACATGTCATGACAAAACAAAACGGCTCCTTTTCCCTCATGCCATCACGTACGCACTCACCAATGGAGCAAACACGGTCAGGGATCGTGATCATGAGGGGAAGTTGAGAAAAGCAGGAGCAATTTTGCCTCTAGAGATCCTTTTGCAGTACATCCGGAGTTTTACTCCAAACAATTTCTGTTGCTGTTGTTTCACTCGGGAGGAAGTACAAAGTAGTATTAGGGCCACCCAGAAAAGAGAAGAAAGCTTCAGGATTAAAGTCCTAACTTTTGATGAGAGCAAAGTTGTATATTTATGATAAATTCATACGTTTTCATGAGAATAAAGTTGGACAATTTCGGGGGGAAAAATACATTCAAAATTCAAATCATCATTTTACGAGAATGAAGACCTATTTTCGAGATTAAAGTTGTGTGTTCGAGATCAAAAATAATTGTAGTGATTCAGAAAGTGTACATTTTTTGACAAAATCATACATTTTCATGAATTGAAACTATTGAACAATTGACTGGTTAGCACATCTCACATTAGAGAGGCATCTGTCTGTCTATCTCTCTCTCTCTCTCTCTGTTCCTGTTTGTTTGTGAATTGTTCTCAGTGAGTACCCAAAACGCTGACCATCCCTCTCACATTTTGAAAAAATTAAAATACAACAGGAATGAGATCATCTCTTCATTGAGTTCGGCCCAATTGTGTTTGTTTTGTTTTTTTTTTTAAACATTTTGCGCAGTGCATTGCGGGTTGCGTGACCTCAACATCTGGAACGCTCCAATCCAGGGGTGTCAAACCCATTTTTGTCGTGGGTCACTTTGCAGTTACGTCTTCCATCAGAGGGCCATTATGACAGTGAAACCGAAATAATGTTTAATCATCACATTGTATAATTACTAGTACATAACAAATAAAATTGATTACTAATTTTGAAACGATTCAATTATTGGTTCAATTATTGTCCAAGTGAGTGTAAACAGGATAAAAAAAAAGTTATTGCAAATTCTCAACGTTATTTATTACATGTGACAATTTGACATTTGGCTCCAGATTTGAGCAAAGATCATGGAAGTTGTCACACGTGATTAGCTTTCGCGGGCCACATAAAAAGACGCGGCGGTCCGAATCTGGCCTCCGGGCCTTGAGTTTGACACCTGTGCAGATATTGGTTACAAACTTAAAAACTGTCAGTAAACATGGCTTCGAAAAAAAAAATAAGCAATGCATTTTAGTAGCCTGTTACGTTTCCCACACACAACACAGACAACTCAGTACATTGTCATACTTGTAACGTATAGAGTGGTACATCATGCCTTTAGCGACTTCTTGCACACAAGAATTTGCTTCGAGGGGGAAACATCATATCGTCGACAACACGCAAACATTTGTTGCAGCACCGCACATTTTTACAAAAAAAACAAAAACAAAACAAAACTAGAAACTCATGCCAAAACATGTTTTCGTCGTGTCAGATGGGTGGGAAAGATTGTGACACGCCGTGTGCCGAACATTGCGTAATACATTTGCATTCATGGGCAATGGGGAGTGAAAGTGTATGTCTGTTTTTGCTTTGTGTGTGTGCGCGTGTGCGTGTGCGTGTGTGTGTGTGTGTGTGTGTGTATGGTGGCAGAGGATTAAGCCAGGGTGCCTCCCACGGCTGATGCAATGATAATTCCCAGAATCACACAACATATAATAATGATTATTTTCTTCTGTTTAATGGGGGAAAGAAGACAAGAGAGCATCAGTCGTCCAGGGCAGCAAACAGGAAGCAGAAGACAACATGTTAGAAACTTGTTCAAAACACACATGCTACCCAATTCCCAGCAGCAAAAGTACTGGGGCACCGCATCACTTCCTGTGTTGCAGATGACCCCATTGTATTCCACCAGCTGTTTAAGTAGGGTGACTACATACTGGTTTCAAAAAAAGAGAACACTTGGTGCGGCTTCAAGAGAATTAAATGATACTCAAAGATGCCATACATTATAACGCTAATCTATTTAAAGTTAGGGCTGCATGATATTGGAAAAAAATCCATGCAATTTGGGATATTATTACTAATTTAATTATTAACTCACTCAACTTCTCATTTGTTGCGCAAAACATCGGGCAAATTTTCATGAATTTATGGCTTTTGTTACCATGACGACCAGGGGCTTATAACTGGAGCATGTAACGAAGCGAGCCTACTGGGTGTTGACAATTCAGCAACTTTGTTACGAAATTCAACAACTTTACAACCTCTCAAGTGACTGACATGATTGGTTTAAAATCAGGGGTGTCAAACTCATTTTTGTCGCAGGCCACATTTACTGACCGTTTCCCTCGGAGGGCCGTTCTGCCCGTGAAACCATTTAAAGAAGTCAACTACTGTAATGAGGGGTTTGTTCACAAGAAAATGCTGACAATATCTCGCCCATTTATTACAATATGAGAAGTTGAAATTTTGGTACAGATTTTCGCAATCATCACAGAAGTTAACATGCGTGATTTGCTTTCGCGAGCCACATAAAATGATGCGGCCAGATTTAGCCCCGGGGCCTTGAGTTGGACACCCGTAGTTTCAATGAAGCATTAAGAAACAAATCTAGCTACTTTATGAAGTGTAAATGTTCAGGAAATCATTGGGCTTCACATCCAGACTGTACATTGTGTTAAACAAAATAAAGTGGTTTACAACATGATGAAAATAAAATGAAGATTAATCGATGACCTCATTGATATTTTCGGAACAGCCAAAGCGAGAGAGGCTATCGAGGCCAGCAACTCTGCTCCTCCATGCTCTGTGACAATCAGTTCAACACCTAGCGCCAAGCCACCAATGCATAATTTAACAACATGCATTTTCCAAAATAGGCAGACTTACTCAACTGCTTAATTTCACACTTGGCGCTGTTAAGGCGCAAAATTGTGTGTAGACTGTGCAAACAAGAACAAGTACATTTTCAAAATAATGTCCCCGTTAAGCGTGTTTTTTTGTGGATTTGTGTTGGGAGGGGAAAACATGCAAAAGCTCTGCAGGAGTCGTGTGTGTTACGGACATTTTGCAGGTGTGAGAATCACACAGCGGAAAATCTGTGTTGTCTTTTGAAACATTAGGACAATGAAGGCTCAAGATACGCTGGGCCACTTTCTTTGCAAAAAGCACAAAGTCCATTTACCGCATGTGAACAAGAAAATGAGCCTGGTTATGATCTTCAAAGGGGCTGGATTGTTCTGCAAGTACCTTCTCGTGTCCTAACTGAGGCCAACTGCCAGAGAAATTACGAGGACACTTAAACAAGCAGCAATACAAGCTCCGATCAGGATCATCTTCTGCGTGGAAGAGGAATGGGGCGGGGCAGAGAGAGGAAATGCCATTTGAGGAATGTTTCAGAGCAAACACAGAAGGACAGAGTGACAGAGGTTACGGTGACATGGTGGCCCACCTTCCAAATAAATACCAGTACGGCATATTAAAAAGACAAAAGCAAATCCTTGATCGATAATTTTTACAATGGTAAAAATATTTGGCCATGAAGCAGGAGCTCTAATATCTTTTGGAGTCGCTCCACTCACAGGAAAGACATTTTCCCAAGGGCCCTCTCATAAACCTAGCGCCAACTAAACAGAATGACCCATATACACCCTCTAAATGCCAGAGGAATTAAGAAACGACCTATTTTTGAGAAAACAAAGTTAGTAAACCTTACAAGAATGAAATTAGTAATCCTTACAGGAACAAAGGCGTATTTTGCTGCAGTTCATAGTAAATAACTATACCGGTATATAAATATATAAAGCCCTATTTTTAGCGGGTTGGGCACAGTAGAAAGACAATTAGTATGTAAACAAGAGTTACTTTAGAGCAGTGGTTCCTAACCTTGTTAGAGGTACTGAACCTAAAATGGGAATACGCAAATTCAAAAACTGAGCTAAGGATGTGACTTGAAATGAAACGGCAATAAATAATCTTTGTAAATGGACATAAATGAAGGCAAATTCTGGCACTGGAAATTCTCTATAACTGACACTCTTAGTTTTCATTCATGAAACAGCACGGCAGGCTGAGCAAGCAGCGATGACGAAACCATTCTTTTCTAGGTTGTTTCTGCCAGGGTTGATGAAAATTCGTCTTTGAATTTTTTTTTAAAAGTCCTGTGCATTCATTATCAGAGATGGTTGCTGTTCTGATAGAAACCAGTAGGTGGCAGAGTTTATCCACAGTACTGTAGTGAGACGTGGCTGCTTATTCCTTTCCGGACAATTTCTGTCATCCATGTAAAATATTACGTAGCCCAGTGAGTATTTGAGTTCTAAATAACATGAGAATGTTGCAAAACGCACTATAAAATGGTGTTTTGACTTAACAGTCATTATCAGAGATTGTTGGTGTTCTGATAGGAACCAGTAGGTGGCAGAGTTTATCCACAGTAGTTGGACGTAGCTGCTTATTACTTTCCGGACGATTTCTGGATCTAAGTCATATTTCAAGTAGCCCACTGAGTATTTGAGTTCTTAATAACATAAGAATGTTGCAAATAAAATGGTGTTTTGACTAAATGTTTTGATATTTTTTTTTAATGACACCAATAGTTAACTAAGGGGGAGCTTGGAGTTTTGTTTTTGAGGAACCACCTCGCCTGAAGAAAAACAAACTAGTCGAGACAGAAGGTGTGACCAACACTCACAACCATGACTTTGACCTTCCTGTGTTGAGTTTGCATGTTCTCCCGCAGCTTGCACCTGTTTTAGAAAACAAGTGCAAGGACTCCCTAATAATGTGTCCTGCGGATGTGAAGCTGCCCATAGATAGAGCTTTACATTTGCATCAAGACGACCGTACACACATGCTCCACATGCAGAGCGTAAACTACGACGTGCCTTGCATGCAGACATCACTAACACAACAGCAACCACACACGCCGCATGCTCGTCGTTTGTCACGCTCACTGGGCGCTTGCCACTCACCCTCCGAGCTTTACTCTGGTATTTAACCGCCTTCTTTGTGTCTGAAACGGCCCTCTCCACATAGTCTACCGAGTGCTCCACATTGTATTCTATGCGGTCTATCATCTCTCCCTGGCAGAGGGCGGGAAGGGCAGGAAAGTGGGGAGCAAATGTGTACAGGGAAGAATGGGTGGGTGATAAAGAAAGAAGAGGGAGGAGGTGGGATGGGAGAGAGGAGAAAAGGGGGAGTTAGTTTCCTGATTTTGTGAGTCGCTCTCACCCGCCTGCTGGTCTTTTTAAACTTCTTGCATTTGGGGATGGTGTCTTTTGCTTCCTCCACATAGTCCTGCGCCTCCCACACGCTGCGCTCTATGTTGTTCACCAGCTCGCCCTGCACAACAAAAACAGCGGCAGTCAACGCCGGTGGTGGCGCGTAACCAAGTGCAATTACTGAACTATGTTGTACTGAATTGGGGAGA
>CAAKHF010010303.1:4838-15800 GCA_901007745.1 Hippocampus kuda | reverse complement strand
TTTCACCGCACTGTAGACAGAGGAAGCTTTGCAAGCGACCAGTCACCTCATGTCTTGATGAGATTACTAACATGTGTGAAATCTCATGAAATTTTGCACCAATTTCAGACCTGCCCAAAAAAAAGTGTGTGTGTGTGTGTGTGTGTGTGTGTGTGTGTGTGTGTGTTTGAGCCCAGCGTGAGTCCACTTGTGCAAATCTCCCGCCATCGGAAGCCAGTATCAGCGCCTAATGAGGCTACTGGGAAGAATCAGACAGCGGGGGCTTGAGGGACGGCAAATATGGCGGCGCTTAGAAGGCGCAGCTGTGTGCTACTTTTCTTCAAATAACCCCTCTGGATGTGCGCGGGTGGGAGACTGTTGATGCACACTCACCGGACCCTTCATTAGGTACACCAAGTCATGGCCTCAGCCTCCCACGATCGGTGAAAATCGGCGAAAGAGAGAAACCATCCAAAAACAGTTTTGAATAGTTACACCTCCCGGGGATCAGTTCTACAATCAGAAGTGAATGTGAACGGCGGCGAGAATAGACAGCAGTGTCGGATGTCGCAACTGTATATGAATATGAATGATTCGACGCCGATGTGAACGGCAGACCGGTCACGTCAACACAATATGTTCAGTAAACCGACGTGTGAGTACCGACTGCAGTGACGATATTCGCTCGATATTTTTGATGTTGCATCTCGTCGGATCGTGCGGTCTGTGCGTCGGCTTCTACTTTTGCGTCGGCGTCCATGGGGGGGGCAAACTTGGCTCACACCAACAGGAAGTTAAGAATCAAAGGGGCTCGCTTGGGCTTGTTTTGTACGTGCAGTCCAGTCAGCCTGATCCCCGGCCTTTTTGACCACAACAAGGAGAACGCCACCAACGTACCTTTTTTTTTTTAAGAGTCTGCAAAAGTTGATTGGAGGCAACTGGGCTCGTCTTGGTTGATGAAGATGTTTCACCTTTTCATCCAAAAGGCTCTCAATGTTGGGGGCGGAGTCTTCTTATTTATGTCTCTGGTCACGATAGTTGTGGTTTGTTGTTGTTGTTGTTGCCAGGCGTGGCTGGTGAGCGACCGTCTTGCATACCAACTATTCTGTCATTGTAGATAATCGATTCAATTTGAATCGAGGCAAGCGGACACGAGGTTGCCGAAGAAAACGAGACGAGTCCAGTTGTCTCAATTTAACAGTCGAGGACGACCGACCGGTCGTTCACCAGCACCGGTTGGCAAAAACGGCTCGGCAGTGGCCACTTTTCCCATGGAACGAGACGTTCTTTTAAGAGGCTTCAAAGACAGCAAAGGCGCCTCTTCTTCCTTAACTGCTGCCATCCAACTTCCTTTTTCTTCTCCTCCACCCGTTTTTTTTTTCCATCCTTCCTTCCAACCCCTCCATCCTCTCTGCAGAAGCCTGGGAGGACCCGTCCAACACCGGCGTAGTGGCGGGCGCCGTGATCGGCTCCCTCCTGGCCCTGCTCTTGGTTGCGGCGCTGGTCGCTGTGCTGATGACCCGAGGCCGCCGCCGGCATCGGCGCGGTGGCGGCGTGGACTCGGCGGCGGCAGCGGCGGGCAGCAGCGGCAGCGGCGGCAGCAACAGCGCCGACTACGGCAACAAGGCGCGACTCCTCTACGGCGGGGAGGGCAAGAACAACAACGGGCCGGCGTACACGTACCGCGAGGGATGCGACAACACCGGGACTCTGACCGAGAAGGCCAATGACTTCCACGCCCACCGCCGCGTCCACCGCCATCCCAACAAGCCCTCCGCCCACGACATCCTCCTGGACGAGGCAGAGAGCGGGAAGTTTGACGACAGCCTCGAGGAGGACGAGCGCTATGACCGATTCGATGGCAGGAACCCTCCGGCCTATCGCGGCGAGGAGGCGATGTACCTGGGCGACGACATGGAGTCTCAGCGGGACGGCTCCGTTATTTCCCGGACGGCCATTTACGTGTGAGGCGGCGAAGGAATCACCCCCACCTCCCCCACCCCCCCAAAAAAAAAGCTGTTTGGGTTGAACTTTGAAACAGCAGAACACAAAAGTGACCGGACAAGCACATCAAACACATCAAAATGGACGCCGCTTGTCGCTGTGTTCTCGTTCCTTGAGCTTTGCGAGTGGTCGTGTGACTGGGTACTCGATATCTATCGGAAACGTCGTTTGTGTACAACAACAAGAAACGCTTTCTTGCCTTCTTTTGTCGGCCTCTCTCTTGAGAGAGAAGCTAAGGCCTGTGTGCTAATGTGTGGCTGCTGCGGTGTTCACGGCAGAGGCAATTTTCGGACTTGCTTGGCTAAAACGGCCAAATCCAACCCAAGGACAAGACGCTTTAAGCCAACCTCATCAGCGGCTGAGCTGCGGTCAATTCAAGTGCTGGTACTTTTTTTTTCCAAATCCCATCCCTCGATGTGACTGAGCTCGATTGTACGACTTGACTTATGACTCGCTCAACCCTCGTCGTGACTTGACTCGCCTTGCTTGAGATTTCACGTGGACTCGAACTCGTCTGCTCGACATTTGCAACTCAAGACGTGAAACTTGAAGGTTTAAAACTTGAGACTTACGTGTGACTTGCATCGTATGTGACTCACTCCCACTTGTGGTTAAGTAGCGTGCGTCATCTTCTATCTAACTTGGGTGTCGTCTAGCTCGCGTCGCCGTCGTGGTCGTTGTCGTCGTGTATCGGTGAAAAGAAGCACTTTGAGCAGTTCCACACGCAGTCGCAAATGACTCATCGAATGGCTATAAATACACTTTTAAGATGATTTTCTTTTGTCACCAATGCTGCTCCATCTTCATCTCGTCCCCTTGTCTTTATTTACGCAGCGGCCGGCTTATCGGCCGCCGCAGATAACCACGTGGTCTTTAGAAAACCCAATCTGCGTCTTTTGTTTCTCACATGCGGGCACGAGCAAACCTCATTCGGCGCGCTCTCTGCAGCACCGTTCTTCCTAAATCCTCCTTAACGCGTCTTTTTTTTTTTCCCCCTCAACAAGATTGTCGCTTTTATTCCTGTTGTTTTATGTTATTTATTTATTTATTTTAACACGTCCGTTTTTTCCGGGATTTGACAAATCCCGGGAACACTCGACAGAATCCTCACAGACTCGTGTGAGCGGTGTGATTGCTTGAGCATCGGAATTGGTGGCTGCATATGTTTTGGATTAGGATTTTTAATTACAAATGTATTGTCATCCATTTTAAATTTTAAATTTTTTTTGCTGCTGGACAAAGTGCTTACATGACAACACAGCGAAACAGGGTGTGAGGCATTTAAACGGGACTTCCGGCCTGATTAGAACTTCACCGCTTCGAAATGAGATCGGACCGCACAAATGGAGTTACTGGCTCCTCCCACCCCCACGTCCTCCTCCCCAACCGTGTGTGCTTGTTCAGCTCCCTGCTGCCTCGCGTCCTTGAGTTTGAGAAAAGTGGAGGCGCATTAGCATTATGCTAACCATGACGACCATCTGGCGTTCAATTTACAGCGCGATTCCGCGCCCTTCCAAAACGGAGCCGACTTTCTTCGCGGAGACTGAACGAGAGTCCAACTTGTTGCCGGGCAAATTTGAAATGCGAGGATGTTGCCAGTTGATGACACGTTAGGAGGGCGTCGGCATACTCGGGCTGGATTTGTACTGCTTGCTTCAGTTCGGTTCAACCACGACCAGTTGTCATCCAAAAGCACTGATTGGTCACATAACACACCCGCGTTTGCACAAACAATGTAAATAAACATTTTAGATGATTCAATTTGATGTAAATATTTTAAATGAGCGTTTCGGCCGTCATTTAAAGTCTAAAATAAGGTGGCGAGGTTAGCGTCATTTAAATCAAAGCAGAGGAAGCGTCAGCGCAGGCCAACTATTGTAATTGCTGTGACGCTTAATATTTGTGTCGTTTGTGTGTTGTCGTTTACTTCGGTGTTGGCGCTTGGGTAGTTATCCACGCACAATTTGTGCTTCTGCGCTTGTGGGTTGTTTAAAGTGTTCTGTGAATGTAAACACACTTGACCGGACCACGGAGAGGACTGGAGATCGAAATTAATGGGGAATTTGCGCACTTGGTCCCGCAGTGTCAATCAAGCTTCGTTTTCAGATTCAAATACGTTTGCCTTGTTCATCTGCTGCTTTCTCGTTTGTTGCTTCGACATTTTATTTCTTTATGCATCGTGTCTTATGGCAGAGGAACCTACAAACATGGTGGCAGTTGATAAATAAAACGTGTGGGTGTTATGTGACGTGTTTTGGTCATTGGAATAAGTTTTAAAAAAAAAAAAAAGGGGGCGGGGGCTGTGTGAGTACTTGGAAAGTGTTTTTTGCTTCCTGCTGTCGTGTGACATCGCAATCTGTCAAGAAAACCCGGAACGATGGCTTTCGCACCTCCATCGGAGGTGTTTCTTTTTTCTTGACTAAAAATAAAATGTGATCATCAGCAAGCGGTTTGTACTCTGTGGGTTGCGCACGTTTGAGCGTGGGAAGGTCTGCCCGAAAGAAAGCGGCGATGTTTCAGCCTCCGTCAGCTGATCTTCACCCACAAAAGAAGCGATTAGCCGCTTTAAAACCGTCAACCGAGTGTTGATTGTTCCTCAACACCCTGTGCGAACTGTTTCATCCGGAACGCTCCGCTGAAACATCATCACACAAAGTCGAGAGTGTCTGGTGTCACCTCGTCCCCGAAGAGTGCGCTTTGACGCCGGCTCAGAAGAAGAGTCTTTGATGAAGAAACAAACAAGTTTCTTAACAGAGTTTTAAGGATCTTTCACCCGATAAATTAAAAAAAAAAAAAAAGCCTGACTGTGGCAGCAGTTTCATCTCCTTCCTGCACCGACTGTTAGCTCGCCTCAATACGTCTTCTCTCCGGTGAATTTCCGCGTTGCTTTTGTCGGGAACCGCGACGTCGGCACCCAATTAGCAGGGGAGTCATGCAGCGGGATCGGCCGCTAACTTTTGTTTCCTTGCGCAAGTCATTTTAAGAAAAGCCTGAGTCTGACGCAAACCTCCGCGGGAAAGTCTGCAATCAGTGACATTAATCCACAATGCACCAGCAGGTAGCTAACTGATGGCAGTGGATTAAATTTGCATAAATATTGACGCCAAATTGTGAGGAGGGTTGTTATCAAGTGACAGAGCGGCCCCATATGTGAACCCCTAACGCCCTTAATTCTATTTTCCCGACAGGATTCGGTCAAATTAAGCTTATTCATAGTCCTTCAGCACAAAGAATTCTCTAATGGCACTTGACAAAAAACAGATACCGTATTTTCCGCACTATAAGGCACTTCGGAGTATAAGGCGCACCTTAACTGAATGGCCTGTTTTGAAACTGTTTTCATATATAGGGTGCGCCGCATTATAAGGCGCGTAGAATAGAAGCTCCAATAGTGGCTGCGGTTGCATTATGCATCCACTAGATGGAGCTAAAGGGAATACAATACGATACAGCTTTATTTATATCGCGCTTTCACAAGTGTTGCAGCTGTAGCAAAGCGCTTGACAGAAAATTTAAAATATTACTTCCAAGACATCAGAATATTGATCCATATATTAGGCGCATCAGATTATAGGGCGCACTCTCGACTTTTGAGAGAATTGAATGCTCTTAGGTTGCGCTTTATAGTGCAGAAAATACGGTATATTCCCTGGTCTAGACCTCCCCGATCCGGCAAGCATAAACTCAGAGAAAACCCATTTCGAGAAAGTAAACACAAGAAACGTTGAGAAAGGATCAGACTGTTGGATCCCTCTTTCGGTATGACTATGCTACAAGCATGCCGAGTGAGCAACATTTATCACGCGAGGTTGATGCTGTAGAATATTAAAACCACATGGGAGTCCATTTCAGGACATGAAGCGCCACAGAATCAATGAACCAAGGCCTGTAAACCTAAACTTAACCCTAACTCACCCTCAGTCGAACCCATAAACGTTAGCTTGGCTACTAACTTGAATAAGGATCATGCTGATGATGCGAAGCGACAGAGCTAACCCAAGTCCTTGACTCAACACAAGCCGAACAGTGACCCTCAACCTAACCCAAACCCTGCATTTAACCTTGAACCTACCCCTAAACCTGAGCCAGTAGCCCCTAAACCTAACCCGCCACACGACAGAGAACCCTTCACTCATACTCTTGACATCTTCAGCCACAAAATGGCCACGGGGCATAAACTTAAGTCCTGAATGCTGCGGTTCAATTGCTTGAGGCGTCTTTCAAAGCGACGCTGATTAGTTCCGTCGGAGTCCCTTGCGGTAAGCACTTTCAAAGCCTTCAGAACGATGGTCACGTCGCTTGAGGTTTTGCGTCTTTTGACAAAAGTCGAGATTGATCTTCGCACAGCGACGCGCTCAGCCTCGCCGCTCACATGCCCGCAAAAAGCTCCTGCCAAGTCCGAGGGCGTCGCTTGGCAGTCGCCAGGCGAACGTGGCGGTGAGGGTGTTCTCTTGGCGCTCCATCTGGAGAATTTCAAAAGGGAACAAGTCAAAGAGGGGAAGAATACAAAGAAGGCCTGATACAAAGAGGAGGTGTGCGAAAACCACCAACGGAGTTAATCCTGAAATGTACTAATCTCATTTGCGAGTTTCTACCAGGTGGTGCGTTCCAGTTTGGCAGAAATTGCAAGGTTAACTGTATCTTGTGGCAAGGTTGTCAAAAAATCTATTTTACACAATTGAGGATGTCTTCCTTCTTCATGACAAGAAAATTAAAACTGCAACTAGCAATGACCAGCAACCTTGTTTCCATCCAAATCCTCAAAATAACCCTCAATTGACGCTTTGATCCACCATAAAAAAAATAATAATAGTAAACTTGTCCAGGCACTTGAAATGGCAATTCATTGGTGAAGAAAATACTAAAAGTTTTAAGCAGTGATGAAAGTGCTCTAACGTCGCCGTTTCCATGGCAAATCTTCCAAAAGATCATTCACAATTTAGTATTGCCCATCTGTCAAGGACTTGCGTTCTACTCTGGCGCATTTGGACAGAATCCCGAGCAGCAGTTGGTCAAAGAACGAGGACTATGGCGAGTAAAAATGTTTCCTCCGCAACGCTGATTTTCTGAGCAGGTGGTAGGTTCATTTCCACCTGACGACAAGCGACTGCCGTTTCCAAACGCGTCACTTCGGGAGCAAAAACATTCGTCCCAAGTGACCCACCGTCGTCGCGCCGTTGTGAGGAATTGCCAAGCGTTTCTCCGGAGCTCTCCTGGCGTTCTTTCCTCGCCTTAACGGCGCAAGCTGTTCGCGTCATCTTTAGTTCAGCACCGGGATCGAAAGATTCCCGAATCATCTTCTGACTGCGAAGAGAAGGATGAGGAGACCTATTACTGATTGAGCTCGGCTTTTCGTGGTTAATCCGGCGAAAGCCACGCCTGCGCCGGGCCAGCCGCAACGCTGACGGATGATGCGGCGTAAATTTTGCATCGTCCGTCCTGCGCCGCTGTGTAAGTGCTTTATCGCAAGGACGCGTTGACAAGCCCTTCTGTCAGGATCCCAATCCGGGTTTTTCTTCTTTAGGATGCTCAACTGAGTCCACATTCATCGGACATCATTGCTCTTTTAACTCATTCACTTCCAAAGACGTTTTTAAACGTCTTTTCAGACTTGGTCCAGAATTGGCTGGTACTGAATGAGTGAACGGCGACTTCATTCGCGGTGATGTGCTAACATCCCCAAACGATAGCTTTGGTCGTTAGCAAGACTTTCTGGGATCGTTTTTAGGATTTTCTATCATGAGTACAGTCACCAAAAAAAAAAAAAAAAATCTCAAGGAGCCTTTGTCAAAACTGTCATTTTGCTTTTCAGGAGGCTACCTTAGCTATTAGCTTCAGTCGCTTCACAGCTTCACATTCAGGGTTCGGCCAAAGACTGTCTTGAGGTTTTGTCGCATTATCACCAAATATGAACCACATATTCTAGACAGAAGTGCACGCTAACGTGTGACAGATTCTACATTTCGTTACCGCATAGGAGCAGAGCGTGGCGGCGAAGGGTGATGACTCACCAAAAAAAAAACAAACAACAATAGACTTATCTGATTCAATTTTTTTTAAATTTTTAATTCTGCTCCCGGAAGCCAGTTTTACTTAGCAACAACAGATTTGGTAGGCTTATCCACAATGAATAGACCTACCAAAAAAGAAAAAGTCTCACGAAGCTATTCTCGAATACAGTCAGTAAGTCTGCCAAAAGTTCCCAAAACGGGCGGGCTTCATTGTGAGAAGCAACAGCAAAGTCGATGCTGTAAGTGTTCTTAAAAGCTGCGAGTAGGCGAGCGACACGCCACATTTGGACAATAATACCACATGCTGATCCTGGGTAACATTTTTCTTATTCTCCCTGCAACGCTCTTAGACGAGGATTTGTCTCCTCAGCGTGCTGTTTCACACTTGATTGTCTTCCCTCTTGCAAAACTAAACAAAACAATCTTTTTCATATCTCTCATCATCAATCGGTGAGAAGATGAGAGGGTGTCGAACTCTTTGACCGCCTTGGGTGATCCTTCCCTGCAATGGGGGCGGGAGATTTGGTCCGACTCACAGACCGGATTAAACACATTCATACACACGTTTTGTTTTGGTTTGTTTTTTTTTTTTGTCTTGACAAATCACACATTTTTGGCCTTGTTGATGTCTTTGCTGCTTGCTTTCCCTTTGTGTGACTAGTAGCTTCCTGTGACTGTTAGCGCCGCTGGTTGCTAACTAGCGTCGGCTAGCGTGTCATTTCAAACTGGAGGGGATGCCACAGTGTATTGTGGTCAGGACAATAAAAATAGACAAAAACTAGAGTCCTTACCTCTATGTTTTGATTTCGTTGTGGCTTTTGTGTGGGTGTTTTTCTGTGTGTGCATGTGTGTATGCGTGTGTGTGCGTGTGCAAAGTTTTAGTGGAAAAAGTGAAAGTTATTCCTCTGCTCCTCATGGTAGGATTAGACCAGCTTACTTTTGAATGCCTTGCAGATAGCATGTGTCTTTATGTGTGTGCGTGCGTGTGTGTGTGTGCGTGTCATATTTGTGGCAACGAAGTGAATGTTTTGCGCAAACTTGTTTACATCTGTACTTTCAGGGCACAGCTTTAAATAAGGCGATTGTGTGTGTGTGCGTGTGTGTGCATGTGTGTGTGTGTGTGTGTACACAACTTGTACTTAATTCAGCTTTGCTGTAGGAATAAACCGGACGTTGTGTTATTCCAAATCAGGGCCCAAAACTCAGAGTGTCCCTCAATAAATTTTTGGAAACAACGATAGCGACTATAGCTGAGCAATCTTAAATCGAAATAGCAACGTTCACCATTAGATGAGAGACGTCACTCTCCAGCACCTCCAACCCCAAGATTGTAAAAGTGCATCAGGGAAGAAGCGTGCGCTAGCGCTGGCCATGAGAGATTTTGCCATGCAACCCCAAAGTAAACAACATCAACGAGCCGTTGACAGTTCGTTTAAAGTACGACGGAACCCAACGAGGCATCTTTGTAGCATCGACAAGCTGAACAAAAGGCAAGTTGTCTTCTTTAAAAAAAACACATTTATTTTGCAGGGGATGTTTAAAAAGAAAGCCATCTTTTTTTTTTTTTTTGGGCTCCTGACTTGACATGCCCGTTGCGTTTATTGGCTCTCCCTCACTAAACTGCTGTCAGCTCACCTTTCACGCCGCGCTCTTGAGACGCTGTGACAAGCGCAATCCTCATCAATCTGACTTTGAAGCTTCCCAACGCCACTGAATGCGCAAGCGGCAGCAGCGCAGTGTAGTTTCGTAGTGGAAAAGTAATTTTGAAGGGGGCGGGGGGGGGGGGCAAGTCCACATAACAAAAGCTCAAAAAAATCTTTTTGGGGAGTTGACACCAGCCAGTTTTTCTTCAGCCATTCCTGTCAGCTGCCACCAATTAGACGGGCCTAAAAGGGAGAAAAGCCTTCAGCCATTTTTTTTCCACCCTCTCTCGCGCGCTGTAAAAGTGAGCAGTTAGGGATAATTGAAAAACTTTTCAATTAATAAATGCAGTCGGCGTCGCCATGGTCGCTGCCAAATGGAGCAGCGCCGAAAGCCGCTGCTGCCTCCGCTGCTGCTGCTCCTCGCCGCCTCGCAGTTGTGTCTGGAGTGGAAAAACGAGATGGGGAAAGAGGAGAAAGCGTGTGAAGATGAGCCACAAGAACCTTAACGTCTTCTTTTTATTCTGGCCTACTTTTTTGCTCATAGGCAGAAAGCGCAAGGGAGTCGGCCGCACGGACGAGTCGTGATTATCGCCGTTTTTTAAAGCGGCGCATTTATAATTCATACACGCAGACAAACTAAACGAGTGGAAGACTTTAAGAAGACATATTGAACAGTTTTTCATAAGTTAAACACATTATGGAAAATCGTCTTGTATACTTAAAGTTTGGCGTCTGTAGTGCCCGCCCACCCAGCATGTGCGAAACTAAACATCCAAGTAATGTGATGACTTACAGGTCAATAATTCACAAATTCAAAAACAAATCCTCTCTAAAGAGGAAAATAGTCCAATAAATGGTCCAAGGGAGGATGTCGAAGTTTTCGAGATTAACTTTTGACACAGGTGTCTGGGTTGTTAGGGAGAGTCTCTGCCACAAGATGCAGCCAAAGCCCGAAATCCAAACCAGTGATAAATAATCCATCCATCCATTCATTTTCTGATCCGCTTTATCCTCACAAGGGTCGCAGGGCGTGCTGGTGCCGATCCCAGGCGTCTTCGGGTAGTAGGCAGGGGACACCCTGAACCGTTGCCAGCCAATCGCAGGTCACACAGAGACGAACAACCATCCGCACTCACACTCACACCGAGTGACAATTTAGAGTGTTCAATCAGCCTGTCGTGCATGTTTTTGGAATGTGGGAGGGAACCGGAGTACCCGGAAAAAAACCCACGCAGGCCGGGGAGAACATGCAAACTCCACACAGGAAGGCTGGAGCCTTCCTGTGTGGAGTTTGCACGTTCTGAGGTCGACGCGCTAACCACTCG
>CAAKHF010010301.1:15051-25841 GCA_901007745.1 Hippocampus kuda | reverse complement strand
ATGCGACTGATGCTCTAGTGCGACTTCTAGACCGGAAAATACGGTAGTTGTTTGTCGAGTTTTGGGAGCCTGTAAACGCCAACACACAACAGAAATGCAAACAACCACAAACATCCGACCATCCGTTTTCGAGCACGCATGGTGTAAGTGGGGTGAGCGTGCATTCTCCACCCTGTCTACCGCTGCGGGCTCGATGTTTGCCCTACACATGCCTCTGAAGGTTAATGCTGTTCACACTTCCGACTCCCACCCCTGCCAGAAGCCTGGCCCCGCTCACACATCCTCCCCAAAGTGGTGCCACCTCAGCGGTGAGCGCGTATGCGGTTGCAGGCAAAGGTCGCATCCCTGGGCAATGTTAAAGCCTAACTCACTCTCCACATCCAGTTGCCGAGACCCTCTCGTAACCCCCCGGCTGGCAATGACAAAAGTGCTGTTCAAAGGCAATGTCACAGAGGGGTCAGGGATGACTTGATATAAAGTGATATCGGCAACAACATCCAAATTAAATGTTTTTTTCGCCTGCCCACCTCCCACTTCCCCACTGTTTTTTTTTTTTGTGCGCTTACGTGGCGGAGAAATGAGATTGCTTTGGTGTGACGGTGCTCGCTTGAAGAAGGCTCTCTTTCACCTCTTCCTTTTGTCTGAGGTCACCTCATGATGCCGTCTCTATGGCAACAAGCCTCTCCCAATAGGGGTGAATGTACTCAAAGGAAATTTCATTACGAGGTGTTTGTTAAAAATGCTCCCGTCCCACAAATGTTCCATTCACTTGAATCTCTCTTTCTGCCCTTTTCTTTTCTCCCAGGTGAACATGAGCATGGGTGAGGATGAAGAGGACGACGAGAAGGTATTTTATCTGGTCGCGCTGGAACATTTTTACAGGCTAATGTGTTTTGGTGGTACGTCTCGAGGTTTTATAAATAATCCGCGAGCATCCTGTAATGTTTACCTTGAACGCTGACTGTCTGCGGCTTGAGGAAACATCAAGAGATGCATCAAAATAGGTGGACATGAAGAGTTTCTTTCTAATATCGAGCTGCCGCCAAGGCGTACCATTACATTACGTACTGTGTATACATCAGATATAAATATATTGCGTTCACAGATGTATACGTACAGTGCCTGTGGCTAAAAAGCAAAGTGTGGAGAGTCTCTGTTGCCGAAATGCATGGGTGCGGTCAGCGGATGGTGCTCACACTGTCCACTATGCCGCCGATAGGAACAACGGAGGTTGCAATTATTCCGTGACAGCGAGTTGGAATGTACGCGAGGACGATGTGCCAGTTGCTTTTGTTTTGCCGTATCGCTCGGCGTGCCTAATTTGGGAGGAAACCGGAGAAAAGCCCCAACCACACTAGTCAGAGATTTTCCACCAGGAGGACCGTGAAGTAAACGGCCCAACCACTATTCCACCAAGCTGCCTGTTCACATTATCAACTATCAGAAATCTTTACTCGTCTAGTTTTTATAAAGGGCATAACCAAGCATACCTTGCAGTGTTCAATGTCTCTTAAATAAATCCACAAAGGTCCTGCAAGCCTTTTTTAGAAACCACATCTTCACATTTAGTGTCCTCGTAAAAGTGCATTTTGTGGATTGATTCAGATCTCATTACTGTCGAAATGGAATAGTTGTGGGTGATATTCACTCCCAAGTAGCTGCAAAAACTTTATAATTTTATTTCATGTTTTTTTTTTTTTTTTTTTTTTTGCCCAAAGGGGTTACGAGCCACTTCCACTTGTTCACTTAGTGAGGAAAAATCATAAAGCATCTTTATTACTGTCTGCAGGAAAACTAAAACAACAGGAAATGTTTAAGGAGCCTGAAAAAATTAGCCTTCTTCCCATGCCACGGAATACCACATTCAATTACACTCACCCCCCCCCCATCCCCCTTTGGTGTAAGGAAGGGACACTTAACAGCGATGCGCATTATTGCTTTATGGCAATGAAGTGAGTGCCCAACGCAAAGCCTGCGAGCGCTGACCCTTGTGCTGCGCGTCCCAGCCCGGCATTCATATCCATAATGCGCTCAATATATTCTGTTGTGATGACCGCCGGCTACTCGCGAGAAAAGGGAAGAAAACATATACACCGGCACTTCCTGTCTGCAAGGATGATGAAACTCGCATGATCGGTCTGCCAACACACACACACACACACACACACACACACACACACACACACACACACACACACACACAAACGCATACACAAGATAACAGAAAATAGCACTAAAAATTGTTTTTTATAGCTACGTGACAGGATTGACGCAGTGTAATTAATGTAATAGCAACATTTCCGTGGATATTTATTACATTTGTCTTCACCTTGAACCTCCGCTTATGATCAAGGTCTTTCTAGTTTCGTCGAAGAAACGCCGATGCGAGCGTGTCCCTCTCATCTTAAAGCTCTCTGAAATGTTTCCCCCCCCCCCCCCCCCCCCCCCCCCCCCCCCCATGAGACTTCCTAAGCCCTTTCGCATACTGAGAGAAGGGAGAAAAAAAAATGAAATATCTCCTTTCATTTACTAATTAAGCAGCGGGCCGTGTTTGTTTTAAGCTGTCAGCTTTAATTTAAAGTGGCTTATTTGAAAGTGGTGTTATGGTCTGCGCTGTCACTTGAGCGCGATATCGCTCGGCGAGATCAAGCCCGTGTCGCTTTACACCTCCTATCAAAGTCTGCCTTTAAAATATTTGGGGTTAAAGAGTGATCAGTTTTAAGTTTGACGGCTTCAAAGCCTCTCCGCTAACATACCAAGAAAGACCAACCCCCCCCCGTATCCCCTCATAAGGAGGTTGTGATTACCACCCAAAATATGTTTTTTATTCCCCCTCCTTTCCCCCGAGGAGGGAACTATGCGAACCGCGGGAATGCTAAGGCATGATGTTAAAAAGAGGCGAAAGGCGACGCAGTGTTACAGCAGGATAATACACAACAGATCCTCGGCCTGTGAACAAATCTGTCCTCAGGGGTGGGACGAAACAGCTTACAAATTATGTGTGGGCAAAGTGACTTCCCTTTCGGCCCTTAGGTATCAATTGTGCACACAGACGCTATTTAATCAAAACACAACGAAACGGGAGAGGCAAAACTAGTCCACAGATCCCCAATAGAACTGAGGCAGGGGAAGATGAAACGGGCCCGGAGCTGGTCCGGGCCTCCGCTCGCTCCCAGAGGGGAGTTAAAAAAAAAAAGGGCGGGGGCATGGGGGGGGGGGGGGGCAGAGGAGGTGCTTGTTGGGGTGCTAGCCTGGGCCAGGGGGGGATGCTTGTTCGCTCCATGCCTCAACCGAGTGTCACCGGCGGGTCTCCTTGAGTGCACCAGACTGTCCGTGCCATCATCCGCAGCATGCGATGCCTCAAGAACTGCTTTGTCAACACATTTGAGCGTAATGAATCCCTTTGTATGTGCCGCTAAGTGGTGAGAAGAACCAGTATTTGTCATTTGGTAACTGCGCTTTAATTGAATATTTATTTTTATTGAGCTCACAATGGAAGAAGACTAAAAATAAGGAGGGGAAAGTTAACCGGATTTGAATTCTTGATTGAGTGACTGAGATTTTGGGATCTTAGAAGTCGGAAAAAAAAAAAACAGGGCGGCAATGAATAGCATGGAGGAACGTGAACCAGGGAATGCTCCAAAATGGCTGCCACTCGAGGGGCCGCCTTTTCTGAAAATGGCTGCCATTGAATGAGGTAAACAACAACGTGCGACATAGGGGGATTTTTTTTTTCCTGTGTTTATGTTCAAGCACCATGTCAGTTAATAAGCGTTTTGTTTTTTGGTTGTTTTTTTTTTTGTCATTTTGTGAAGTTTTCACAACTGGTAAATATTTGACAGTAGAAAATGAAACGAGTTGAATCAGTACCTCTACAATTTGTAGTGTGAGTACTTTTGGCACCACTAAAGCGCCTCACCTTTCCACCGCTTATTCGAATGAATCCAATGAGTCAAATGAGCTTTTCTTCTCGCCACCACAAATGTTTTGTTTACTTTTGTTCAGAGGATCAAATGAGTTTTCCGTGACCACACTTCTTTGTGTTTGCACAGTTTGAGCTGATATGCGAATGTGCTTTTAGCAGCTTTTTCTCATCAGTAGACATTCACGATTTGTGCAGTCAAGTTCAAATTGTTTTATTACAATTTGACGGAAGAAAGACGTGGAAAGTAAGTCTTGTCACCAAGGAGATGGAGCATTTCATGATTTTTTTTTTCGTGAAAGGAAATGAATAATGATAATCTTCAGAGAGCCGCCTATTTATTTATACTTCAGAGGGCATCTATTTGTCTGTTTTCTTTCCCTCACATATGAAAGCGAAGGCTTTTGCTCTTTATCCGTGTCTGCCGTCATTGTATGATGATTTGTTTGCACTTATTATACACTCTATACATACAGTATGTATAATAACCTACATTAGAGCTGGACTTGTTTTGGGCCACTTTTCAATTCTGTGTTCCTTGGAGATATAAAAGTACGTCGTAACAATTCAGTGTGTGTGTGTGTGTGTGTGTGTGTGTGTGTGTGTGTGTGTGTGTGTGTGTGTGTGTGTGTGTGTGTGTGTGTGTGTGTGTGTGTGTGTCCTATATGGTTGCAGTACTTAGTGCAATTGAACAGGTTTATGACTTTGTCCGCCGCTGAAGAGATGCTCTTCTAAGCTACTGACCGGTGAAATAAACAAGTCATGTCAAGGATGTCAAGGAGCGATGAAACACGTGACAAAGGGACCAGTCAATCATTTAAAAAAAAAAAATTTTTTTTTAGATAATCTGTACAAATTGTATTAGAATTAGGTCTTGCTGCATTTTTACAGTATGTCACCATTCATGTTGCACAAGGTTCGTTTACTGGAGAATTCACGAACAGCATTTTGCACTTTTTGTCTTTTTATTTTAAATGTGATGGGGGGGTTTTTTTCTTTGGTTTTACAGAAGAAAAAAATCACTTAGCCGTTGTGTAGAAAAAGTACGATTCCGTACAGCATGTGTCGTTCCACTCTTTCATGACGATATGTAGTTTTTGAACCATAGACAAGGTTGCCAAGTACACCCACCCCACCCCACCACCTCCTACCCCAACCACCTCCGGCTCTCCAGTATTTTGGTTCGTAGTTGCCCCCACTATATTGCGCTTTTTTTTTTTAAGATATTGTTTTTGATGGCTTTTTACTTACTTACCGTAATGCCCGCTCAGATGGGAAAGGAGAGCCAATGCACTTTTCAGCCATTAACTGAATACAAGCAGAACGGTCAAACACAATGCACCAAGCGATCTCACACAGAAGCTGCTTCTGGCCGCAGCTCTCAACCAGACTCGGCGATGACATACGCCGGCTCCGCCAAGCCCCGCCTCTCAAAGGCTTTTGCAGAGTATCTCGGCAGATGATACATTACGTATGCTATCTCTCAGTTCTTTTTGTGCTCACATAAAGTACATTTAAGCGTTTAAAAATTTGTTTTATTAAGATTAACCGTTTACATGTATTTGAATCATGTGGCGGGAACTCTAAACACAATTATGAGGTCCCTCGAGATCGCAGATTTTCACCTACTGCAAGTGGGGATAGAATGTATTCCATACGAGAGATGGGGGGGGGGGGGTCACTGTAGAGGGTTAGTACCCCTCACGATTCAAAAGCGCTTACTGTACCAAACTGAACTCTTAAGTCCAAACACTGATAGTCCCCATGTTAAGAGCGTGAGAGGTTCCTCTCAACCAAAGCATATTTGCCATGCTTTTGCCTTTTTTGGCCAGCGGCGAGCCTCCGCTGCGGAGCCAGGATCCGACACCCGGTTGGGGGAGGACGTGCTAGTGTGGGAATGGCTCTCTTCCTGCGGGCCTGACAGCGGGGAGTTTTCTCCCTTCTCTCCCCGCTTGCAGACGCCGCCGCGTTCCCATGGGCGGCCTCGCCGAACCGTGATAGCGGCATCCCGCCTGGACCACGTCAACGCGCTTGTCTGGTATCATAAACATATACGGCAGACATCCTCCAGCCTCCGTGGCCACTGCCCTCCGCCTCCCTCCTCTCTGTCATCATTCCTGTCATTATTTCCTCCTTTTGATGTGAGCCTTTTCAGGCCTCTTTAGGCGGCGTTATCTCGATGTACTCCTCTCCCTCTGGAAGGCTTCACACGCGTCCTCCATTTGGTGCCTTGATGTGATCAAAAAGACAAACCCTCCATCCCCTTATCCGCCCCCCCCCCCTACCTCGCACATGTTGACTTAGTGCATTGCCACACTCAATTATTATGTCATGCGTTAAACGTAAATAACGCTTCGGCAAAGGGAAAAGCATTTCTGTCATGTGCAGAAAGTGTCGACATCATCTGGGTTATTGAACCAAGACGGACAGTTTTCACGATTCTGGAAGTCAGGCACCCCACGCAGGTTGCAGCAATGGAACTTTTCCAATATGGAACCTGATTGCAATTGATCGTTAGGACTGAAACTCCTCTACAACGAAATTATGTTTGCAGCAAGAAATTTTTCACAACAGGGGGTGTTTCACTGTAGCAAATTTGATCTCAGATGTAAACACACACACACACAAATGTATGTGCACTCTTTATTTTTATTGCAGTAATGCATAAGTATGAGCATACATTTATTTTAACACTTCATATAGTCAGTGTAGAAAGAAAAAAAAGGGAAAGAAATTGCGAAATTTACGATCAGCATTCACTTTCATTTACATCAATTTCTTGGATAATGTCTTTTATTTTGCTTCCTCCGTCTTTCATTTTGATCACTTTTACCCTCTCTTCCAGCGTCAGAGCTCTTCTTGTCTTAGCTGCTTGACATCCAAAGGTCCACTTTGGAGCCATTTTAGCAATGCTAATGATCATTTTAGCAATGTTCTTGCTCCGTCTGAAACTAACAATAACAAATACTTCCTGGACTACTGCGCATGTGTAAACCAGTGTGGTGGTTGCTGTTGCCATTTCCGAACGAAGCAGTAGAGGTCGCTGTTGATTCGACTTCATTGTAGTGAATCTCGTCACGAGGCAAGAGCAGAGAAAAATATTTCGTACAACGCAACAGGGTTTTTTTTTTCGTTGTATGGGGGCAGCAGAGTGGGAATGGTGTTCATGCATGAAGATATTTTCACACTAGGGGGGTATTTTCGCCCATATAGGTTTCGTTGTAAAGGAGTTTCACTGCATTTTTTTATCCAACCGAGAGTCTTGATTGTTAAAGTATTCAATTGTATTGTGTCGTGCACTCAACATTTGAGATTACATTTTGCATTTGTGTGGCTGTCTGGCATCCAGTCACATTTCCTTCAGGACATCTCATCTTAAAAAGCGCTGTCTGAAGTGGCTGTTGTTAGCTCATTACAACCATTGAATAGACAAATCACATAATTGCTCACAAGACATGTTTTCGATCTTTGTTGAAGCGGCGCAATGACCAAACAGTTGACCTCATCAGCGCTTTTGTTGTCTTTTTTTTTTTTTTTTTTTTTTTTTTTTTAGGAACCCGGAAAAAAAGGTTTGATGGACAAGATACACATGGTGCAAGAAGTTGTCTTGACCGTCCAGAACATTTTGGAAGAGCTCGCAAACATCGGGGAGCGTACAAAGAAGTACACAATTCTGTTTTCATACCAACTTTGTTCAAAATGTTGACTGAATACATTTTGATGCCGCTCCACTTCTTTTGCAGCTTATTCAACTGGTCGGTTCCGTTCATGTCGTGTCTGGCCTGCCTGGTCCTCTTTGCAGCCACCTTGCTATTATATTTTATCCCACTGCGCTACATTGTGCTCATATGGGGTAAGTACATTCACGCCGTTGTGCAAAAATCGAATGAAAAATGTCACAGGGTCGAGATGTCGACCAACAGTGCAACAAATAATCATGAATTGCTCACTTTTTGTGCGGAAACTCCAGTCGGAGAACCACCGTGCTCGATTTCACTGCCCACCCTAACTCTCCGCCGATCATTTAATGAAGTGAAGTCCTTTTCAAGATCTCTCCCCGTACACCTCTGCTCATGCAACCAGATCAGACGTCTGCAGCGGCGGCGCGCTGGGCTCCGTGTGGGCTGCGATGCCGCGGAGCCCGGTGCAGGCAAAGGCCCCGGGTTTTGTAGGGAACACAAAGGAGAGCTGCGGAGCCGTATATAACACAGCATATCCTTGGGCGCTCGGCAGGCCTCTCATTAGCTAGTGTGGCTATACCGCGCGGACCGTCATCTCAGTGGTCAGGGAAATACGTTGCCCTCCACGGGCTCCTCCTCCACCAGCTCGCCAGCCCACAGCCGCTCTCCGTTTGCGCGCAGCCCTCGACGCAATCGATACCAAAATCCTATCGTATCAAAAAAAAAAGCGAGCAGACGGAGACGCTTTCTCTGCCTCCCCTGTTAACCTCCATCCCTGCGGTTTCAAGGCAAGCCTTTCAAGTTGCGTGCACATATTTAGGTCCCGGGGTTCTTTGTCTGCACGTTGAGGTGAGGCACTCGCTAGCTGCCAGTATAATAGTCCCATTACCAGACCGCTGAGATGTGTTTTTCACTCATTTGTACGGAGTGTCTCACGGCGTTGCGCTTGGAAGTGAGCAGAAGGTGGCTCGTCCTTCCAAAATGAAGCAATATCGTGAATCCCCTCCTAATCGCAATTTTTATGAATTGAGTGGGGGGTGGGGGGTTGTTTTGTTTTTAACTCATTCACTCCCAAAGACGTATTTAAACGTCTTTTCAGACTTGGTCCAGAATTGGCTGGTACTGAATGAGTTTATGTGGAAACCTACGCTTAGCAATTCGTGTGTCTTTTTGTGCATTTTCTGTAGCACTCTTAAGATCCAATACATGGCATCAAAGCCCTAGCTAGTAGGAAAGTAGTAATTGGTGCCAAGGAATTATTATTGATGCTGCACAACTTGACCGAGAGCCTAAATTCTTTTGGATGTCAAGGAAAAAGTACGTTTAACCCGGTTGGAGAGCGGGAGTTACAATCAAGCCCGACATTATTCATTTGCCAACGGGTATGAATGATTTACATGACTTGAATGTATCTCGTCTATTTTGCAATACGGATCGGCCGACAGGCAAGCCTCAAATTATTCATACCCTTGGGTTGTTGTATTGTGTATGCTGTACTTGGCTTCCTGGGATGGATCGCCGGAACGTGTACGGCGCAAAGCGTGTTGGTCCTCCATCGATAACGGTGTCCTTCTTTTTCGCAGGCGTGAACAAATTTACCAAGAAGCTGCGCAACCCGTACGCCATCGACAATAATGAGCTGCTGGATTTCCTCAAGAGGATGCCGTCAGATGTTCAGAAGGTAACGGACCTTTTTTTTTTTTTTTTTTTTACATCCAAAATAGGGACCCGATTCCCTCAAGACGTTTATTTGCTGTACGAGAATCCCCGCGCAGTGCCAGAAATAGTTTTGTTTTGTTTTGTTTGACTCATCATGGCCGCACGCCGTTTTCAAGCTGCTCCTTGGCCCAATTATCCTCAATGAGAAGATGTTCGGATGTGTCAGTGTTGACGTTCAGGTGGCTTTGCGGCCTCGGAGAGTAAGTCACCTGCTGTATACAGTATGTGCACGTCATAAGTTTCAAGCCTTAACATTCTAGTTTCAAGTAGGAATGATTGAATCAGTAATTAATCCAATTTAATCATGATTGTGACTTTGGCTGCCGCCATTTGATTAAAAGTAGAAGTGTGATTGCGGATTCCATCCATTTTTGACACCGCTTATCGGGAAGAGGGTCGCGGGGAGTTGCTGGAGCCTTTCCCAGCTGACATCACGAGGGGGTGGGAAGGCAGACTACACCCTAAACTGGTCGCCACTCAGTCGCAGGGCACATCTAGAGACAAACAAGCATTCACACCCACATCCACGCTGTCAGCGAGTGGGAACCAATCCCACGCTGCCCGCACTCGAGTCAGGCGAGTGCACCACGCAACCATCAGCGACTGTGTTTGCGGATTATAGTGATCATTTTTAACCCTGGAGAACCTAAGAACCCTTTTCTTCTTTGGAAAATTATGAATTATATATTAAATGACCGCTATATGTTCACTGAACACCAAAATATATGTTTTTTCAAATATTCAATGCTTTAATCCTAATTTAGGATTAGGGTCAAATTTGACCCTTTGGGATTTAAGGGTAACATTTGAGTAGCAACATTTATAGGGGCCAAATTTGACCCCGTGGGTTCTCCAGGGTTAAATGCCTGAAGCTCTTAGTTTTGAGTCATTCTCTCAGACAAAAACATCAAACTTTTTTTAAAAAAATTTAATTAGACCACAGATGGGAATATCTTTCTTCTATTATGCTCTTTACTACACACCCTTCTATGTCACTCCTCACTTCTTTTTTTCATCTGTCATAAATCCCCAAGTTCTCAATCAATCCGTCAATCAACAACTCAAGCGCAGTTATTTTGACGCCTCTCTGTTCACATCTTTTTTTTTTTTTTGTCCTGCCGTCAATCTGCAGAGGTTGAATAAAGTTATCCGAGAAAGACCGCTGAAAAGCGACATTAGTACAGCGACAAAGGCTTTGTACTTTGTTACTTGCCACCTCTGCCTCCGCTGCAGGGTGCCGAAGGTCAATGAATGCGTGGCGTGATGGACACGTCAGCCTCGGCTGGCGCGTCATTGGCGTCATCATCACAGAGCGTTCGGAAAAGAGTCGAGAGACTTGCTCTGCTAGGAAATGAAGTGCCACCTCGCTCCCTTCATCTCCCACGTAGCTCACCCATTCGCCGAACCCTGGGGGAGAAAAATCCTGACGGTGCGGATCCAGGCGAGACTCTCTCACCCTTGATGTCTCC
>CAAKHF010010299.1:46870-68359 GCA_901007745.1 Hippocampus kuda | reverse complement strand
GGGGGGGGGGGGGGGGGGGGGGGGGGGGTTACTTGGAGTCCTCGGACCTGACCCAGAAGCTCCACGGACTCCCGTGGTTTGGTTTTGCCAGCGGTCTGGAAGGTTTTCCGATGGGTTGTTTTTGGCCTACCAGATTGGACTTTTTGTCGATTTGAGAAAGAGCAAATTAGCGTCTGACCTCCTGCTTTACCAATGCTTCTTGTCGCTGCTTTGAAAGGGAATGAAAGACTGGAAAAAAAGATTGGGATTGGAAAACAACGACAACAAGCAACCACAAAGACACTTGGAGCGCATACAGTTGACGTCAACGCCTCCATTCCTTCTGTATGTCGGCATCTTTCATTCTCGTTTGACTTTTCTTGTTTCATCTCGCTTAGTTCAAAGTAGTTTGGAGAGCCGCTTTGTAAGTTTGTGTTCAGTTTGCTTTGTTTTTTTTTTCCCAAACGTGCTTCATTTTACATTTAATATTCGGTTTTTTTGTTGTTATTGTTGTTTTTGAGTAGAAGACTAAAACAAAAAACTAGTCGTGTGTACTAAAGTAAGTAACGGCGTTCTCAAATGGCTGTTTGCCCTTCGTCTTCTGTACTTGACGGACAGCGCTGCCCAAATAAATGTATTTCAAAGTCACGCAAAAAGCTTGTGCATGACATCAATTGACAAGGACGAAAAACGTTGGCGTTGTCAAATTCAGACGTCGTTTCGCTTTTGATCATTGGCCTCGGTCGACGCACCTTTTGGCAAACGGATTGTGTCGAGATGATCGGCTCACCTCCAACGAAACGCTCAACATGCTAAAATAGACGCGAGGCGACATTCGAGATGAGATGAAAAGAATTTGGTGATGCGAGCGTACAGGTCAGTGGACACGATGGCAAATGAGGTGAAATAGATGAGCCGTCGTCGTGCTTGATCGCACTTTCCAGCGCTTATTTTTGCTTGCGTTTTCCGGAAGGCCTTCCACGACTTGAATTTGGAGCTTTGTCGTGGTTTTGGGGAGTTTGCAACTTGACGGTGCACGTCTCCGGCTTTGACTCATTCATTCGGCTCCAGGGTGCCGCTCGTGTCGAAGCAAACTTTTTATGATGGTGTTGCAGGTTGCCGCGTCGCTATTTTCCAGAACACACGTCGAGTTCAAAGAGCAGCTCCCGAGCGCTTGCAGCTGGCAACGCTTTGCCATAATGACGCGTGCTGAATTCCACACAAATGAAGGCCGTACCTGTAGACTCGTGCTCGGACGTACAATAGCGAACGCCTTTCTTTTTTTTCTTTTTTTTGCGCTACGGCTAGATCGCACGTGTAGAGACGGATTAGAATTTCCACCAGCCCTGACTTGTATTAAATGTTCTTGGACACCCCAAAAAACGATCCACAGCAATTGAGCACCACCGTCATTAGTCGGGCTCAGGCCATCCAAACATGATCATCGATTAGGCCTGAAAAAGACCCGTATTTTTGATGGAGGCGGTTACGCCGCACCCCCCCCCCCAAAAAAAAAAAAAAACGAAAAACAATTTCCATATGAACTGAATGGAAAAAAAAAATCAGTACGTAATTGATAGGAAGCCTTGCAATCCCAACATTGAATTTTTTCACCGATGTTAATGTTTAGGCGGTTGGCTGTCGACGAGGCAAAACTAAATGACCACCAAAAGTGTGATTTGGAAATGCAACTGTGGCAGCTCGCCTCTGTCGTCACTGTGATGACATCAGTTGGGAGGTGAGCGCCGTTCAAGACGCGTGGCCACCAGAGGGCGCCATTTACCCTTCGAGCTCCTGAGAAGGTCAGCGACGGGCAATACTCAAGTAAATGTACCGTTCGTTTTATGAATCGTATCCCTCAGATATTCGTGTGCTATTTTTTTTTAAAGTAGCGCATGAATCTCAGACAAAAAAAATTGAGGCAAACGTTTGTCACTCGTCGTTCCATCGGGGTGGTGAGAGCAGTCACGTGACCAGTCGCGTCGAAAGTGTATTCGATCCACGCAAGCGTGACTTAATGACGTCGATAAAAATACAAGTAAGGCGCGGAGTGTCACCAGAAATCCTCAAGTAAAAGTTACACGTATGTTGCGTTAAAACCACTCGACGTAAGATCCAAAAAGTCAACCGAACAAGAGTAGCTCATTACTACCCGCTTCTGGCAACAGGGGGTGCTAAAGATGAGGATGAAAAAAAAAATGGCAGGAAGCTGGCATTGATTGTCTGTGGCGTGGCGGTGCCCACTGCAGGGGCTCCGCATCGTGGACGCTTCACTTCTGGCTCCAAGTGGAGCAACTCCCAAGGGCTGACAAGCTGGATTCCCACGTGAGTGTTGTTCCTTTTTGTGACGGTCACTTCGACCTTTCTCGCGTCTATTTGAAGAGCTGAGTGACACAAAGAAACTACCGTCAACGGAGCGTGAGACACTTTCGTGTCCTCGCTCTTTTTTGTTGTTGTTGTTGTTGTGTTTGTTATTGCCAGACATTGTTTTAATACGAGCAAACGCTCGTATTGCTCTGTGTGTGTGGGGGGGGGGGGGCGGCTTGTGGCTTGTTGGCAACACTTGAATTAGTGCGCAATCAAGTCCAACACGGACAAAACGCATGTTGAGCGTAATTGGAATATTTGGTTCCCCTCCTCTTGCGCGCGCACACACACACACCCAGGTCGCCCCCTCCTCTCCCGCACACACGCTTGAGCAAAATGTGTGTTTGATTTGAATGGGGAGTAACCTCAGCCGGGCTCGCTTTCCAACATATGGACGACTGCTCGCTTCTCAGTTGGGTCGAGGCGCGCTTGAGCGAGAGAGAGAGAGAGAGAGCCTTTTTTTTTTTTGCCTCCCCCTCCCACGCCGTCAAAGAAAAGGAGAAAGTCGCGGCCGAGGGCGATTTCGGGACTGTTTGTTTGATTGATTTTATTTGTGACTCCGCAGGACATCCCCAAAAGGCCGACTTGAGCGGATCCACTTGGGTGAGTTGCGCGTGACGACGATTGCAACAGGCTTCCGCGAGCCCGTCCGGCCTTTTCAAAGAAGCTTCTTCTCGGTTGAGCTCGCGCGCGTGTGCGGACAGGTGTCGCGGAGGCGGAAGGCGAGCCCGAGCAAGCGTGGCGCCTCTGGGCTGCCTTCTCCCTTGGACGTGCGCGTGCCGCTTGCGACCTTGTCCCGAGGCGCCAGATGAGCTGAGCCGGGTGGAGTTGAACCGAACTCCACCGGGAGTGCAGCACCGCCTGGCCCACCGCAGTTGTCCACCTTAATCCGGCTCCCCTCAGTGCCTCGCTCCCTCCAGCTCCCCCCCCTCCCCCCACTATAATGCTTCCCTGAAACGCTGTCCTGGCTCTCCCTCCGCGTCTGCTTAGCGACTCTCAGCGCTGGCGTATCCAGTACGTTCCTAACATCTTCCCTTCCTTGGCTCACGCGGTCTTCCGTCAACGTGCCGAGTTTGGCCAAGCGTCGCTTTTGTCCCTTGTGTGTCTTGGCTCCTCTCCCGCAAACTTTGAAGACGCTTTCTCCCCCTCGGGAGCCTCCGCCTTCTTCTCTTTTCTGGGCTCAACTGGCAGCCCCCGGAAGCCGGCCGGGCCCGCATGCTAATGAGTCGCCGCTTCCGTCAGCCGTCCTCGCTGGCCTTTTTGGCGCTCGCTAAGTTGGCCAGTTGCTTTCAAGTCGGACGCACGCCGTCGCTCCCTCCGATCGTTTCTGTCAAAGCGACGGGCTGGGGGGGCCCCTTCACACAGAAGAAGGAGGAGAAAAAGCTGAAAAGGTTTGTCTTTGGCACTGCCCTTCACTCCATCTGTCCGCTTTCCACTGAAACGGCTGGAGAGGCCGCCTTTTGTCCTCGGCAAGATGACGAGGGATGCCGTCGTGCGAGGCCAGGCCAGGCGAGGGAGTGCGGGCAGGGCAGGGCGGGAGGCGGCGCCTCGGCTTCATTGTTGTTGAAGAAATGGCGGCCGGTCCCTTGTGCGACGCCTCGGGCTGGCAAATTTCAAATGCGAGGAAAAGGCGGATTAGAGAAGGAAAGGCCCCGGGCCTTATTCATCTCCTTCCCTGTCCCGCCCCCTCCCATGTCTCTCGCACCCTGAACCCCTTCTGGCTTTTTTTTTTTTGGGGGGGGGGGGCAAGAGGCCCCTTGCCGAGCTGTGGCTGGAGAAATGATGTCACCCAGGTGACTTGAGACTTGCGCTGAATGGACTCCTCACGCCGTCTGACGATCAGACGGACGCTCAACTCGGTGTTTGTTTGTGTCTCCCTCCGGCAGGCAGGAAGGGCCGCCGAGCGCCGAGAGTCTCCTTGCCGTGGGCCGCGCTTCAACACGGCTCGCGAGCTTCCCGCCAGAGCTTTGAGGCGCATCGGCTCTCGCAATTGCCGGCGGGCGGGCTCGCGCCCGTTGACGTCCTTTGGCGGCGGCAGAATGAGGGCTTCCTGGCGGGCGTGCCTGCTGTGCTTGTGCCTCCTGGCCGGCCGGGCGCGGCCGCACGGTGCCGGCGACCCCTTGGCGGCCCAGCGGACCCCGGCGGACCCTTGCTACGACGAGGAGGAGGACGGCGGCGCCGCCCGGCGCTGCGTGCCCGAGTTCGTCAACGCCGCCTTCGGCAAAGAGGTGACGGTGTCGGGCGCGGCGGAGCGCGGCTGCCAGGTCTGCCAGGGCGCCGACCCTCGTCGCTCCCACCCGGCTTCCCACCTGACCGACCTGGACTCGCCGCGCAACCGCACCTGCTGGCGGTCGGAGAAGCTGCGCGCGTGGCCGCGCGACGTGACTCTCACGCTTTCCCTGGGCAAGACGTTTGAGGTCACCTACGTGAGCTTGCAGTTCTGCTCGCCCCGACCCGACTCGCTGGCCATCTACAAGAGCATGGACTACGGCGAAAGCTGGACGCCCTTCCGCTTCTACTCGTCGCAGTGCCGCCGCGTGTACGATCGGCCCGACCGAGCCGCCGTCACCAAGCAGAACGAGCAGGAGGCCCTGTGCAGCGAGGGCCCCGCCGAGCCCCACCCGCTCTCCGGGGGGCTGCTGGCCTTCAGCACCTTGGACGGACGCCCTTCCGCCAAAGACTTTGACGCCAGCCCCGTCCTCCAGGACTGGGTGACCGTCACCGACATCCGCGTGGTGCTGAGTCGGCCGCAGCGGCGGCGGCGGGAGCGCGACGACGACGACGACGACGACGACGGCGGCGCAGGGGCGGAGCAAGAAAGCGCGGCGGCCCCCCCCCCTCCCTCCGCTCCGCCGCCGTACTTCTACGCGGTGGCCGACTTCCAGGTGGGCGGCAGGTGCAAGTGCAACGGCCACGCGTCGCGCTGCCTGAAAGACGAGGAGGGCCAGCTGCGGTGCGACTGCAAGCACAACACGGAAGGGCCCGACTGCGACCGCTGCAAGGCCTTTCACGTGGACCGGCCGTGGCAGAGGGCCAGCGCCCGCGAGGCCAACCCCTGTCTGCGTGAGTACTTTTGCTTCTCTTTGAATGCAGTCCAAACAAGCCGTCGGCAGTCTCTCCAAGCGCAGAGAATCCGTCACCCTGCGGCCATGCGGATGACGCGCGCCCCCTCAGGCCCAAGCGCTCGTCGCTTTCTGCAAACGACGAGCGCTCGGCTCCAGCTAAATCGACCCGCCGCTGTTTGCGCTTGGGAAGCCCGCCATGTCCACTTGCTTTTCCTTACGTATGCGCCCACGGCTCTTGGTGCTGGTGTGTCGCCTTCGGCCAGTGAGGGAGGAATGCTTGTTTTGTTTTGTTTTCCTTCAAATGTCAACGTTGACGTCAGGTTTGGACACCTGTTTTCGATATCCACATGGAATGGAAGGCCTGCGGGCAGGAGGCCCTTTGAGTGCGACGCGGGCAACGGACGCGTTTGCGTGCGTCCCCATTCTTTTCAAAGCACAAAGCGCATCTCGCGTTGCGCCCTCGTCGACCGGAGCCGCCGCCTCATCCGTTGGGATTTGAAGCGCTGTTTGAGTCGCGCCTGAATTCCAAAGCAATTGGGCGGCCGAGTCACCAGATGGAATTGGGAAATAGTCTGGGAATGTGCTCGCCCTCCCCCTCCCCCATTTTCTTTTTTTTCTTTTCTTTTCTTTCCTCCAGGATCTGGGGCCAGGGGAAAAACACAGCCTCATTTCCCCGGCCCGGTGACCGGCTTCCTTTTTTTTTTTTTGCATGCGGCTGTCATGCTGAACTCCGGCGACGGCCGGCAGCCACAACGTGTCGTAGTTGGAGCCGGAAAGTAAAATGACTGCGATGCCCCGTTGAGCGCAGGACGGACTCCCTGACGTTGCCGTGTTGATGGGGAAACGTCGACATCAAAGGCCTCATTTTGTGCTCCAGCAAACAAATGATGGCGCACGCACGCACGCACGCGAGGCACGTCGATGCAGAACCGAGCGAGAGAGATTTGAAGCAAAGCCGTCTGATGCCACGTCGTGTTGTTGGCATTTGCGTGGATTCCGACGGGCGCCCCGTCGCTGTGAAGTCCATCTGGTTTGTTGCGTCCGGTCGACTGACCGACTCGCCTTTTTCTTTGTTTGCTTCGATGGCCGCCCGCAGCGTGCAAGTGCAACCTGCACGCCCGCCGCTGCCGCTTCAACATGGAGCTGTACAAGCTGTCGGGGAGGAAGAGCGGAGGCGTGTGCGTCAACTGCCGCCACAACACCGCCGGCCGCCACTGCCACTATTGCAAGGAAGGCTTCTACCGAGACGCGGGCCGAGCCATCGCTCACCGCCGGGCTTGCAAGGGTAAGTCCTGCTCTGCATGCGCACGCGCACGCGCACGCGCTCGCGCCGGCGTCATTGCGTTTTGGCGATCGGCACGTCGGCGTGGTTTCGGCCGCCCCCGAACACGCTCGCTCCGGCCTCCTCGCTCCCTTTTGGGCGCAAAGCCTTTTGTCTTGAGCGGACTTGAAGTTTGGGCCTCTTGCCTTATGTCTGGCGAAAGGCGCGGTCCGCCCGAGCGCGCCGAGCGTCACGTCTCAAGTGGAGTTAGCACAATAAAAGACAGGTGTTTGCCCCCCACCCTCAAAAAAAAAAGAAAAAAAAAGGGTTTGGCTTCAGAGGCAGCGTCTGTTGCTAATCAGACCCGCTCTGTAAATGAGCGTCTAAAACCCATCAGGGAGGGGAATTCACCCTGCGACAGCTTGGCTCCCGCCGCTGTCGTTGACCTGCCGCCATTTCTTGGTACGGGAAGGATTCCGCAGCACCCACCGAGGAGCCAAAGTGCGCTGACGGCGACATTCCCAACACTCCAGTGTTGGGAATGTCGCTCAAAAAGTGCGAAAGGAAACAAAAAGCCGTCGTGTCCGTCGACAAAAAACAAAAACAGAAGGGATGGGTTGACGTCTCCCGTCCCGTGTCGATCCCTTTCAATTCTCCACTTCAGGCATGACGCCGGTGAGCAAATTCTTTAGCTCGTACGCAGAGGCAAGACTAACTTTGCTCATCTCGATCCCCTCCAGCCAGCCCGCAACACCCGCAGGTGTAGTTGCCACGGGCGCACTCCCTTTGCCATGCTTCACTTGTATTCTTGCAAATGCGGGTGTCTGGTGGTGGTGTTTTTTTTTCTCCTTTTAGTCTCCCCGCAATCCTCGCACAAGCAGGTCGTTTGAGCTTTTTTTTTCCTTGGGTCCAGATGGCCGTGTTCTGTGAATGCATTCAAGCGTTAGATTGTTGCGATGAAGTCGTAAAAACGAGAAGAGCGTCATTATGGTGGCCAATCACGGCGGACAAACGGCACGCGGCGGATAAACACAGGCCCGGCTACAAATCCCAGCGCGACCTCTGTCGCAGCTGCGCTCACGCAGCCTTGAAAAGTCATCAACATCTGAGGACTTTTTACTGCTGCTTAAACTCATAAAAGTTCAGGGAAAGAAAAAAAAAAAATTGACGCCCCAAGCCAATCTGCCTTCGGACCTGCCGATGACGGTGAGCCAAACACGGCGGACAAAGACTCGAAAGTGGGAGGCCTGAGTTGTTGTTGTTGTTGTTGTTGGGCTGCCGTTGCCGTTTGAGCGGCCGCTGTTGGCTCAGCGGCCGCCGGAAGCGACGCCGACGGTGCGGCCTTTTGGCCTTTTGGCCCGCTTTCTTACCTCCGCTGACGGCATCCGTCCAAGCCACGCTGGCGCTTTGATTTGGTCTCGCGCTGGCATCCGATGGTATTTGCGCGGCGAACGCCACTCATCGGCCATCTCTGCTCTCCCCTTGACCTCCCCCAGCCTGCGACTGCCACCCCGTCGGAGCGGCCGGCAAGACGTGCAACCAGACCACGGGGCAGTGCCCCTGCAAGGACGGCGTGACCGGCGTCACCTGCAATCGCTGCGCCAAGGGCTACCAGCAGAGCCGCTCCCCCGTGGCCCCCTGCATCCGTGAGTGACCGCGCACCAAGCCTTTTCCCTTTCAGCTCGGCGCGCGGGACGCCACCAAGGGTGGAGAAGGCAAAAGCGCGGGTGGTCTCCGATGGCTAACGGGGCGTGGCACGCCAATGCGGAGTTTGTGTGTCGCTGAAAGGCGGCCTCGGATGTTTGAGCAGAGCTTTTTCTTGTCTGTTTCAGAGATGCCCGCCGTCAAGCCCACCGCTGTGGTGAGCAGCACCGAGGAGCCGGCAGGTTGGTGTACACTCGCTCGCAGCCCCGCCCCTCTTCCGGAGGGACAAAAACAGCCCCCCCCCCACCCCCACCCCCACATTACTGGGCTTCGGTTTGAATGCGTGGAATAACTATTAATGGAGGGTGGGGCGCCTCCTTTTTCATGTGCTTTGGCCCGCACGCGATTTTCTTCCCCCCTTTGTCTCGCAATCCCAAAGTCCTCCGCCAAGTTTCCTCCACTTGGAGGCGCTCAACAGCATCGCCGTAGCTCAAATGACGCCGCCGGCCGACGGACGCAGGATGTGATCGCTTGCGGTCGATAAAGTGGGAAGGAAGCCTTTTGAGGACTTTTGGCGAGGGACGTGGGAGCAAACGGCTTCGCTTTCTCCCCCGAACCTCTCGGCTCTCCGCTCAGTTTGTTTGGCCTTCTTGATTCTTGTTGACTTGGAAAGGGCGACGATGGGCTGGGCCTCGGCGTTTTTCTGCTTCATGATCCCGCCCGGTTGGCTCCGCCAAGACCTCGGGGGGGGGCCAAGCGCAGTGTACCTCGCGCCATCCGAGGAGCAACGCGCGCCCGCTCGGCCCCGTCCTCATGAAATCCACGCGAGCGGATGAAACCGCCAGCGGCAGTTGCCGATCTTTATTCGTTTGTTGCGGCGGTTCTCAAACTAATTGCCGATCGATGAGTGGAGAGAAAAGCAAAAAAACAAAACAAAACCTTTGGGCTGTCACTTCAGCCTTCATCGGCGACCAGATGAACTTGATTCATTTCTTCCTCTCGTCGTTTGTTTTGTAGACTGCGATTCCTACTGCAAAGCCGTGAAGGGCAACTTGAGGATCAACATGAAGAAATACTGCAAAAAGGATTTCGGTAAGTGCGGCGCCGGCGCCAGCGGCTCTGCGCCGGGGATTGCTGACCCGAGACGTGTTGTCCAACGTGTCCTCAGCGGTGCAAGTCAACGTACTGGACATGGAGACGCTCGGCGACTGGGCCAAGTTTTCCGTCAACGTGGCCTCCGTGTACAAGAGTCGCGGCGAGCCCTTGAAGCGAGGGGACCACATCCTGTGGGTGCGCATGAAGGACCTGGCCTGCAAGTGTCCCGAGATCCAGATGAGTCGGCGCTTCCTGGTGATGGGCGGCGCCAGCGGCTCGGGGCCGGGAAGCTCCCACCCGGAGGCGCAACGCGCGGGGCTGCTGGCTGACAAGAGCAGCCTGGTCATCCAGTGGAGGGACGTTTGGAGCAGGAGACTGAGGAAGTTCCAGCGCAAAGAGAAGAAGGGCAAGTGCGGCAAAGCGTGAGGAAGCCGCAGCGCCGCCTTTGCGCTCCACAAAGCCTTCCGCCGCCGGAACGCCAAGACCGCATGCGCCCCACCTACTTAGAAGGACCTTAGTTTGTGTATACTGGAGCCGTATTTTCCTTTGTAGTCTTGCCACATTTGGCGTGGTCATGCCACGTCGCCTTCCAAAGGGACCGTGAGAAGGGCTTCATCTGAAGCGGGGACAAACGCAAGATGGCGTCTGCGCCCTCGCTGCTCCTTCCCAAAGGATTTGAAGAAGCCATGATGAAGTCCAAGGTATCGACACTTTTTTTTTTTTTTTTTTTATCTTGTCGCACCGGACATCGGAGGAGGGACCTTCTTTGAATCGAGATCTCATTTTCGGAGGCTGGACTCATCCGAGCATTGCACGTACCGTGACAACGGACTCCTCGGACGCTAGCTCCAACGGTCACGGCTCACGTTTGTCAACTTTAGTGTCACGATTGTCCAATCCCAAACCAGACGGCAGCAAAACGGCTCGCGAATGAGAGACGAGCATCACGACGACGCCCTCAGCGGAACCTCCACGCCGGGAGTGATTTCCGGAGATGCCGTCTCCGCTGCGTCACTATCGTACCTTTTGGACAAGTCCAGTGGAAAGGCGGGCAGGCTCAATTCCCTTTGGGGGTGAACTTCAACATCGTCCGCAGAGAAGCGCCACGACTGACGAAACGGTCGCGTCTGTGAAAGGACGTTTCCAAGCGGTGACGAATCCCGTCGTTCCGTCCAGCCCGACATGCCGAGTAGGCCCGGCCTGCCGTCGATACGCGGCGGGCTGGCCTCGGCGCGTTCGCGTCGCCCCGATGACCCTCGCGTGCCCGCGTTGCGCAAACAAAGCCGATGCCGCGCAGAATGTATTCCTTTTGCCGTCGATGACGAGCGCCCCGTTGTCAAGACGTCGGCCAAGTACGCGACACGGGGAGGAGCGCGGGCCCCCGTGGACTCGTGCCGTGAAGTCTGCGCCGCCTCGTAGCCCGCTCTTCGCTTCTCCGTGTGTACTTTTCCCCTCGAGGCGACCAACCGTTGACTTTTCCTTGTAAGTGACACAAAAATGAATAAATTATGAGTGAGTGAGCTGTGTGCCGTGTCGACGATCGGTCTCGTGAAGAGCGAGCTGCAGAGATGAAAGTGAAAACGGCCTTCCCGCTCGCCGGGCCCGCAATGAGGGATGCAGCCAGTCCAAAAGCGCGGAAGCTAGACCGTGAGGCACTCCGATCAAAGCAGGAAGGTTTGCTCTTTTCTTTTTCTTGCGTTCCTTCTTTCTGCTTCGGCCCTTGTATTTATTGAAACGAGAAAGCATTGAAAATCGAAAAGAAAAAAAGCAGCTGACCTTCACCCTATTGCGGCGCGTGACCTGCAGCATCGGAAGTTGTTTGTGGTCGGCAGCTTGCCGTCAGAGCTGTTGCGTGCTATCTATTCGTTGTTGTTCTTTTCATTCAGGGTTTGGTTTTGGTGTACAATTCACCGAGGGCACTGGCCAAGAACGGGAGTCTGGAGTGCCGGAAGAAGCTGCGATGGTGAACGTGCTGCAAAAGTGCCTCCCAAGCCTCCGCGTGTCGCAGCTCTGCCAAGGTAGGCAGTGATTTTCTTTTCACGACGTGATGTATCCGTTTCGTTCCTCTTCGTGGCCATGATGGCTCTTGCTCATCGGGCCGTGCGTGTGTCCGTGCGTGGGCGTGATAACAACGGGTCCGTCGCGGGAGGTTGGTTGATGGAAAAGTCGATTTTGGGCCAAAAAGGTTGGGGGCGCCCCTGGTGTAGTGCTAGCTAGCTAGCTAGCTACGTATGCTAGCCAAGTCACTCCCAAGTGTCTTTCTTTGAAGCACAAGATGCAACATGATGTGACTCAGGAAGTGTTTGTTTGAATGGGTTGTGACCCAGAGCGGCCGGGCTGCTTTGAGGGTTCGGAAAAATGTCCAAAGACGGTCCAATCTTGGACACGTTCTTCTTCAGCGCTCGCCGAACGCGCTTTCGCAAGCTGCCAGCACAGCTTCATTGGCTTTCAATGGAGCCAGCCTCATTACCACTCGCTTTTCAACTTGCACCGCCTTTTCCCGCATCTTGGGAGTGCGTGTGCGTGTGAGAGCTGTGCCTTGGAACTTTTTTTTTTTTTTCTTTCTTTTTGAGCTTTCCCTCGGCTTATTTCTTTATTCTCTCCCCCCCCCCCCGAAGGAGAGGGGGCTACATGTGTGAATATGTGAATACCTCTGCAAGTTTGTGTGTGGCCAAACAACCATTTAAGCCCTCCCCTTTGGAAACCGCAAAAATGTGGCAAGAAATCTCGGTCGGGCCGCGTCATAAATATTGAGCGCCAAAGGTCTGATCTGGATGCGTGTGTCTTCTTGGCTGTGAGTGAAAGCAGCTGCCGTGTGAGGAGACAAAAATGAACGTGAACGTGTGTGACGATCTGTCAAGCCTCCATCGTTGCGTGGAATTCATGGAAGCGCTAAGAGGAGCGCGACGCAAGCGCAACGAGGCGCTCTTTGGTTGGATTCCCCGGAGAGGTCGAGGGGCTGCAAGTGCTCTTTTGTCTGATTGATGGTGTTTGCTTCACTCGCATACTCGCTGCCCGGCCTTGATGAATGCCAGCGTCCTCGTAAAGTGAGCGCGCGCGCATGCGCGCGCACAAGCTGTTTGGAATTTGCTCACAGCTCGCCGGTGTGTGGAAACGCGCGCGGGCTGAATTAAGGCAACGGAGAGGGAATGGCGGACTTTGCCAATGGCCGTCATGACTGGTGCGCCCTGCTTGACGTTTCGCCATCTCACTGCACTTGCTCTTCCTTTCCACTTTCTAAACGGCAACTCATCGCTAATGTCGTCTTCTCATCCGCAGAGCGGGAGCCGTCCGTCCGCCTGCCCGGATGGCATTTTGTCACTCCGTCATCCACTTGTCTCTGTTGGGCGAGTGAGCCGCCGAGCCGAGCCGTCCATCCCACCACGGCGCCGCCAGCCACGGCGGAGCGCTTTGCCCTCCGTTTTCAGAGCGCCATCATCGCGGCGGCGAGACAGCCATGCTGTGGGAAAGTGTTTTGGCGAAACCAAATGAAGGGGAAGAAAGGCCGGACACAAAGGCCTTTGAAACGGGCAGACAGCTCCCTTGACGCCCGTCCTAGAAAAGACGTGCCGCTGCTCGTGCCAAGCGGGAGAAACAGCTGAGGGAAGAAGAAAAAGAAGAAAAAGGAGGCCCACGGGAAAGTGAAGACGAGCTTCGGCGGACTCGGCTGCACAGAAAGTCACCAAAGGCGGTCAACAAGTGCGGCCCTGGGATTGAAAATTGGAGGACGTTTTTCAATGACACCCGCCAAAATGACATCATGTGTCTGGAACGCATTGAAAAAACAAAAATGGAAAAATGTGCCCTCACTGCAAGATTCCAAAGAGCACGTCTGGAGCCCCGCATGAAATGCGCTTCTTCATTTTCCTGCAGGTCGCCAAAGCGCAAGTGTCTTCGGTCGCCCTCCGACAGCCTGGAAAGATCCCAACTTTGCAGTCTTGCGGGACACACAAGCCTGCTGGCGCCCTCCCCTCCAGGGTGTTCGCCGTACGTCATCAAAAGTAAGTCCTTGGGGGGGTCTGCTTTGCTCATTATGCATCCGTAGATGGAGATAGATGTGATGGTGAAACTTTGATGTTGGTGTTGCAGTTCAACGTAAATGGGGGACGACGTTTGTTTGGATGACTTCCTTGCTATTGGCAAGCCTTGTTGTCTTTGATGTCGCATGATGGAGGCCAACTCATTAGGCGCTCGGAGCGTTAGCGCTCCACTTCGATGCGGGAGCACCAAAACGGAAAGCCGCTCTTCAAAAAGAACGAAATCCAAAGCGGCTGCGTGTGACCCGCCCATCCAGATTGCGCAGGCCCCGCCCCTTTTCGCCAAGCGTAGCCCGAGGAAGTCCGTCACAACCGAAGGAGCGCGTCGCGCCGTATGGAAGCAAATCCGAATGCCGGCGAATCAGATCAAATGAAATGGCGCCATTCTTGAATCGTATGGCGCGACGTGTGGAGATGGAAGCGCCCCCCCGGCCCCTCCTAATGTAGGCACGTCCGTACGCCGATAGGTAAAACGTCAGTTTGACGGTCTTGCGAAGGACGTTGACATTGATGTGCACGACGGCAAAATGGTGTTTCTGCTGCGGGTGGGCCGGTCTCGTCCCTCCATGGGGTGTTTTTGCACGCCGCGCCCCCTCATCCGTCTCGTGCTCGCGCCGCGGCCACTTTTTCCTCCCTCCGGTGTCCGGCTCCTGCATGAAATCGATTTCAGGTCTCTTTTCTCCCAGCAGCGAGCGAGACGCTTTTCCGCGCCAGCCTCGGAATGAGGCTTATGCGCCCCCCCCCCCTCCTCCGTCCTCCGTCCCGCAATCATTCAGTGCTCCGTCTGAGTCTTCCGTTGTTCCCATTGGCGCGAGGCTCCCGCTTTCCATTGCAAATGTGACCTTGGCATGGCATGAAGTCCCATTCGGAAATCGCTGCGACATTGAACTTGAGTTTTGGAACGCGTCGGCGCGCTCAAGGCCCAGGGGCCACGCCGCAGGCCAATCCACAAACGTCTCTTTCCCCGTGGATTTTTTTTTTTGTCTCCCCGTTTTGCCAGAAAATCTTTCTCGACTGCCCCCATTTAAAACTTAATCCTTTTTTTTTGTTTTTGTTTTTCAAAGGAACAAGGCACGCCGATGAGTCCTCACCGTCGACTCCAACGGCCCGTCCGCCTCTTGCTTTTAGCCTTGACCGGCGAATTATTCCCACACCTCCGCCCAAACGTCCCGGCCTACGCCGGAGCCTCGTTGCGCTGGCAAAGTCGCCGATGTCACCGGGAGCCGCTGAAATTTGGAGAGCTGGCGTAAGCAAAGAGGCGGCGCTCGCTCCGTTCGGAGGCTTCCATTGGCGAGTGGAGCCGCTGATGAAATCGTCCAGGAGTTGGATTGAGACGGACAGGAATGCGGCAAGCGCTTGGAGTGGCGCGTCGTCAAAGTCCAGATGACCGAGAGCAGATTCCTCGCGGATGGAGAGGAATTTTCCAGATTTGACAAAGCCGGAGAGAAGCACGAGAGCCGTCGTCGCAAATTAGAATCCGAGAAAAAACAAAAATGAGCCTTGATGCTTTCCATATGCTGAAGGGAGCTGGGCAGAGCGCTCTCGTTTTGCCAGTAGGCTCAACACATCCTGCGGCGTGAAATATGTTTGTTTTTCTTGTTCACTTTCTCGTGCAATTCAGTTGAAAATGACCAGCTTGCTTCCCAAACGCACTTGCCCGCGAGCTGTGGCGTTTGAGCAGAGCGCATGACTTTGAGCGCAGGCTGGCTTGATTCTTTTGGAGCCGGCGGATCACCCTTTTGGAACGTTTTCATTTGGCGTACTCCGAACCACCGGGGGGGGGGCAACGCTCCTCCTCTCGCCCCCCCGGTGGCGGTGCGCATCTTGCGGCCTCAGTCGGGGGCCACCAAGGCCCCCTTTGTGCCGGTTATCGCCAAGCGGTGAGTGATGGCGCCTCAGCTCCCGCTCCCGAGAGAAGGAACGGCTTGAGGGGGGTCGGGGTTGGCTGAGAAGGCGTGAGAACCCGAGAGACAGAAAAGGCAGCGTCTGTGGCGGTCCCGCAGGTGCAACGCCGCAGGAATGTGCTTTCTGGAGGGTGGGAGGGACGCAAAAGTGACACAGGGCCATCTCTTCACAATTTCATTACTTGTGAGGTTGGAAGGGGCCGAGTGCCACTTTAAAAGCCCCCCTCCCCCCCCAAAAATGTCGGCTGCTCAAGACTGCAGGGAAAAAAAAAAAAAAAAGAAAGCATTTCAATGATCCGGCCGGGTGTACCCATCCAGTTCGCAAGGGCAAACGCTGCGACTGTTGGAATGCTTTGAAGCGGGCGAGAAATGTGTCAAATCAGTCTTCCCAACGTGATCAATGCTTCTCAAGCAGGCATGTCCAGCGGTGGGGGGGGGGGGGGCCTGCTCCGGCTCGTCGGCCGGCATCAGAGCCATCCTGATGATTAGAATCGTGCGCGCTTCTCCCGGGAGAGCCGGAAAAGAGGCGGGACGGCGGCCCTCCGGGACCCACTTTGGACACCAAAGCTCTTCCGTATGTTCCACGAGGACTTGGACAACATCGATCGAAGTCGTTCCTTTCACGTGCTGAACGAGTTGAAGCTTTTTATCGTCGTCGTGGCTTGTATCAGTTGAGAAAGGTCGACGTGGGGATCTTGACATGGTCAAGAATGGAGAGTTTGCTTGCGACGGTGAGCCGGAAGAGAAATCGGCCTCTGGCCGTGTGCGCTGAAGGCGCCAAAGGTTTTGAAAATTCGAATGCTTTGACTCGGTGAAGAAATATGTTGGCGTGGCACAACGAACACATGAGCGCGTCGTCAAAAGAAAGACCACTTGCCATCTCCTCCGACTCAACAATTAGCCGACGTCATCGCGTGGGCTCGGCCCAAAGGATGTGGCGCTTTAGCTCGCTTTGGCGTGTTTCCACGCAAGCCGCTCCCCCGACATGAGACATTGCGAGGGGCTTCTTTCTCCCCTCGCGCTCTTTCTCATCCTCGACGCACCTGCGTGTTCAAGAACACCTCCCTCGTGTCTGTCGACAAAGATCTCGGAGAAATTCCATTCCCGGCTTTTCCAGCCACCTGCGCACCTGGGCCGGCTGCTGTCATCGCCCTCCAGTCATGATTGGCAGCGGGAGACAAATGGCGGCCAATCCCGAGGTATTTGCAATGCGCAAATTCACCGTCAAAAGAGCAGCTTTTCGGAGGTTCAGACAGTTTTATCTCCTGTTTGGAGACAAGAAAACAAACCAAAAAAAAACCCCCACTTTACTGATTTTCATCGTTTAAATCAAAGGATGAGACCACATTTCTTTTGAAGCGACCTGTTGCGAATGACGCCTTGGACCACGAGGGGAACACCGCCGTAGAAGCGGTTCGGGAACGGCGCCAAAACTCCCAAGTTTTTTTTTGTTCGAAAAATAATTGCGGCTACATTTTCCAAAGGCGAATGGTTGTTTTCTTCTTGCGATCATCTTTGATTGAAATCTTACTGTCTCGAAGGCAGTCAAGTCAAAAGTGCAAGTCCATTCTTTCCTTTGTGCCGCAAGTCCCGCGGTGGACCACCTTGTCACGACTTTTCCTCCAGTTTGTCATCCCACTCTGAAGCGCTTTTACAGCATGTCAAAGTGGCATTGCCGTTAATCCCTCGGCTCATGAAATCTGCTCAGTCGCCGTGCGTGTATAATAAAATCCACATGAAGGGGAATGAAAAAAAAAAAAGCACATGACCACCCAGATGAAAACATGCGATCCCATTTGAACACCACACAAAAAGGCCTCGTTCTTGAGTTTTGAAAAGGTCAGCATCAGGCATGGGGTGGGGGGGGGGGCAAGGCCGTTAAAGACCCCCTGCATGGGCAGCTTTCATGACATCAGAGGAAGTGGCAACCACCCTGCTCGCCTGCTCCGTCCCGCGACTCCGACTGCAAGCAGAAATGCTTTTAACGTCGCCGCGTATGCTAGCGCCGTGCGGCGCACGCACGCACTACTCGGCCAATTTGCAAGCGCACATCAAAAGGTGTGCTTCCAACGCCGCAGCACCCCGTTGCCACTCCGTCCTCGAAATCCCACCCCACAATGAGAGGGCATTTGTTGAAGGCGCTTGAGAGGGTGGGAGGTGTGGGATGAAAGATGATTTCACCATTTTTGGGGAGGCAAGTTGCGCTGCTCTTTCTCATGATGGCCTGCCTCCTCCATCTTGGAAAACTGCAGTCTGTGTCATATCGGCTGACTCTCACCAAGGTCAAAATGAATTCAAATGTTTCAGCTTCTTGGTCGAATATTGCGCAATCCTCAGTCATTTTTAACCCCCATTTAGCAAACCGATGAAAGAAAAACAAAATGCTGGAAACGTCGAAAATGACTTGGGCAACTACGCTCTGAGGCTGCGAGGCTCCCAACAAAATGTTCCCCTGATCTCGAACGATACCCATCACATTCGTAAGGACGCAGAGCAACTAAAAAGCAAGAGGTCTTTCATGAATTGCAACCAAAGAAATGTGAGAGACCTATTTGTCAAATCTTCCAACGAACGGTTTGGGCCTTGCCGTTCTAATAAGATGTCACTCTGTATTTTGGAATCCATTTTGGGATCTTGGCCACGATCCCCCTTGGAGTGGTCATGACGCCCTCTGGTGCCACAAATGTTGACTGCAGGCCCGCTCAGCCACACACGAGATGGTTCGCAGGCTGGCCAGTATTTTGAACAACAATAAATACAATACAATACAATACATGCTGATTTATAAGAGCTTTATTAGTCTCGCAATGGAGAAATTCCCATTTCACAGCAGCAAAGTTATGAAAGGAAGAAGAACAAAATCTAGGAGCTGCTGGAAAGGCAGCCACTCACGCAGCGCCATTTTGAAGTCAAAAATAACACAACTCAACACATAGGACACAAGACAGTCATGCAATCTTGGCCACTTTTCTGCATCCACTTTGTTGTCTGAAGCAGTTGGAGATGAAAGAGGAGAGGATCCAAGTGTCCTTTCACCAGTGGATCAGAGACGTCATGCTGAAAATGCGCACACGTCTGCTACAAGCTAAGTTTTGAAAGCAAACACGAAGCTGTAGCGTCCATTGACGAAAAGGAGATTGGCTCACATCTCCTGTCCCATGTCCCATGTCCCACTTCAACCGGAGACAAATTCCTTGTGTGTTCTACATACTTGGCCAATAAAGACGATTCTGATTCTGATTCTGATTCAATTCCAAGCCGCAACTGCCAGTTCCACATCCGCATGACAAATAAGATCTCCTTCATTTGTCCCACACTGGGGAAATTTACAGGCTACAGCAGCAAGATTGTGGGTAGAAAGAAGAAAAAGAAACACAGTTCAATTAAGTGCAATAGAAATCCAAATATGGAGAAGGTCGCAGTGCTATTTACAATTGTTTTCACATCATTTAATTATTTACTTTGTTCTTCAGCAGCCTGACAGCGGTCGGTAGGAACGAGCGGCGGTGTCTCTCCGTCTTGCAGCGCGGGTGGAGCGGTCTCTGGCTGAAGGAGCTACCGAGTGCTGTCAGGGCGGGCTGGAGGGGGTGGGAGGGACTGTCCATCATAGCTTTTAGCTTAGTTAGCATCCTACTGTTGCCCACCAGGGAGCAGCCCAGGACACAACTGGCCTTCCTGACGAGTCGCGCCAATCTCTTCCTGTCCCGGGCCGAGATGCTGCCTGACCAGCAGACAATGCCACCACCCAGTAAAAGTAAAAATGACAAACGAATGATTTTCTTTTGGCTCCTGAGGTGCGCTCGAGCCTCTGTCGGCTGACTTGGACTGCCCCGGACCGGTCACCCTCAGGATGGACGCCCATCAGGTTGCCACTTCTTTTTCTTGGATTCTTTTGTTTGTGAACAGTCTGGAAGAGCAACTATGCGGTAAGGTGGCCGCTGTAGGTGTTTGTTGTGGGCATTTATTGGCCTACAGCGAGGAGCTTTTTCCAATCTTGGCACGCTGATGACAGCTTTGAAGAAAAGCAGCTGCACTCTCTCTCTCTCTCTCTTCCCTCGCTCGCTATCTGCTTTTCGGAAGCGGATCACAGAACACACGCGCTCTCTCTCTCTCTCTCTCGCTCAGGCGTCGTCGTCTCTTTCTTCTTCTTCTGCGTACTGTTGCGCTCATTTCTCACCATGCAGCGGCATTGCCGTGATTCAATCGGAACAAAATATGCAGCTGTCATGATTCGGTTTGGGACCAACAGGTGGCACTGTGGGGCTCCCCCTGCAGCTGCACGCCTGTTGGTCGTCTTTTAAAAGGACTCCCAGCCCGAGCGCTCGTTGTCGGCGTGGCATGTAACCGCGGCCACTGGGTCATGTTACGACGGCGTGACGTCACGGCCGTAAAGTGGGCAGTTGCCGAAAAGCGTTGCTATCCAAAAAGTGTCTCCTGAGAATCGACGGCAGTGAGCACAGAGTCCGACTCCACGTGTTTTATTGAACAGAACAGTCGGGTCATTGTTGCCGTTTGCTTGCGACTGTCATGTTGGTTTCTGTCATGGGTCTGTTCCTGTTCGTTTTTTTGCCACAGTCACGGTTTGCTTTGACTACTTTGGATTCGTTTTGCTTGTGAGCACTTTGTTTGTTTTGGATTCAGTTTTCTCTGTTGTATTAAATAGAATTCGTCACGTTCGCCTTGCTCCTCCTGCTGCCTGCACCACCGTGCAACGTGACAGCAGCCGCGCGTTTACGCAATGACATGATATTTATGTTTGAGTGTCGTTTTGTTTTTGCCGCAATTGAATCAACGCTAATAAATGTCATGCGTTGGCCGGTTGGATTTGCCGGGAGCTTTGACCGAGGCACAAAGGACGCTTCTGTTGCCTCGGATTTGGGTGCTTTGTGTGCCACTTGCGTCCACGCACCATGTTGTGTTATGTGCAAGAAATAAAATACTGAAGAGTTTCTACAGTTTGGGAGGGGGACGGGGGGGGGGAATATGTTCGTCTTGGCATGAAGAAAAAAAACTCAAGCTCTTGCAGCTTGACCTGCAACTGCAAGTAGACTTTGCGGCCGAGCGGCTTTTCGGAGCAAATGCGCATGCGCGAGACCACTTGACGACTTCCGCTCGACTCGAGACGTCTCCCGTCGTCGGCGCATTTTCGTCGCAGTTGGTCCCCCAAAGAGGCACGTCTGCAGCCCCGGACACCGGAGTGGAGATGCGCGCGCGTGCTTTTCTCGCCGAGTCCCAGTGAAAAGACGACGGCGCTGCAGATTGGTATGCGAGGCGAGTCGGTGACGTTTGTGCTAGCCCACGCTCACTTGCGAGCCCGCACCGTTTGACCGGCTTGCACTATTTTCATGTGCGCCTGCTTGCTGATTTGCACGGCTCGAGTGAGTGCGTGTGAGGGTCGTGTGCTTGCTGTGCCGTTCGGATTGTGGCGGTTGCTGGCGGCTGCCCCATGCTAACGATGCTAACTGGGGAAGGATGACTGCAACGAGCAGCTTTTCCAAACGCATGCCTTCCCTTGCAGGGAACTTGCATCCTCTTTTGGGCAGGGTCGAGGTACGCACGGTGTTTTCAAGGCGTTTTATGCAGTGCAAAATGAGCTCGTGTTCACCGTTGTTTGTTCTCGGCTATGTGGTTTTCTTAATCGTGGAGGAAAAAAAAAGATCCAATAGCAGTCCGGTCAAATTTGGCAACTACCCATGGGGTGAATCTGTAAGGCCTGTTTTCTCCTTTTCTTTAAACTGTACATGATTCTCTGGGAATACAGGAGTTCAATTTGACCAATTTGGACGAGTTGACGTGAAGAGTTGTATTTGATTTCCGACTGCCTCTATTTGCTCGGTAGTCTTCCGTTTGACTCCGATCATTTTGATTTCATGATTGGTATCATTTGTCATCGCTTGACTTTGTTTGTTTCGATCAGCCACCAGACTTCCAAGTCAAAGTGCACATGCACTCGCTCATCCCCCTTGGCGTGAGAGGCGCCCTCATGTCAATTCAATCGCAATCTGACCGTTTGAGCCTCATGACTGCAGAGTTTGTTCACATGAGCCGAAAGTTTCCTTTGCCTTCGTGTACGTGCACTTGATGTGCTTTGTGGAAAGCTATCGTTTATTGGGGGGGGGGGGGGGGGGTGTCGTTTT
>CAAKHF010010299.1:24451-45222 GCA_901007745.1 Hippocampus kuda | reverse complement strand
TTTTTGGGGGCCCCCCCCCCCCCCCTGCACCTTTTCTGCTTCGAGGCGCGGCGCGCTTGCCCTAAAACGCGTGAAACCAAAAGAGAGCCGCGTGTGTCTTTCAGCAGCAAAATGTTCAACTTCTGCGCGTGTTTCCGCATCTGCCGCCAAAGTCCGTAGATGGCCGACTGCCGTGGCGTTTGCAAACGGTGGATGATCCAAGGCGCCTCGCTGTGTTTTTCTTCCCGCGGCATCGGCAGGAGGAACGTGCAGCTCGCGCTGGACCCGGACGCCTTCTCTTCGGAGATCGTCGGCGCCAAGGAGATGAGAGACATCTGGTCGTGGATCCCCGAGCGCTTCGCCCTGTGCCAACCGCAGCTCCTTTTCACCACCTCCGCGCACGGCTGCAGCCTCAACAGGTACGGGGGACTTTGGGGGGTGGGGGAGGTCTCTCTGCAGCCAGCTAACCGAGACTTGTCGCGCCCGGCAGATTTTACGAGCATTGCGAAGGCTACGAACCCACGCTGCTCCTGATCCGAACCACGGATGGAGATGTAAGGCGGCAAAAGGTCAAATTCCACCGGGCCGCCAAGGCCGCAGACTTGTGAAATGGTGCCGTGGCCTCTTTGCGCTCAGGTCTGCGGGGCCTTCCTGTCCACTGACTGGGAAGAACGCAAGAGGGGAGGCAACAAGCTGAGCTTCTTTGGCACGGGCGAGTGCTTCGTCTTCAGGGTGAGTTGGCTTTTCTTTCTGCCTTACGCTTTGAATCCTCATGCGCAAAGCGCTTCCGTTCACTTTGCAAAGTGTCCAAAACCACCGCAGAACGGAGGTTTTGGACAAATGAGGGGGGGTTGGGGGGGGGAGAAGGTCTTTTGGGGCCACATATTAGCGTTTTGTTTGCGCTCTAAATCTGCATTGTGGGCGCCCGGGGGCTCCGAATCGCTGTCGGTCGCTGCATTTTCTGATTGCAGCCAGCAGAGGCTGCCGTCCACCGACTCTTGACGTGCTCTTGAGTTGCGCGTCATTGGCGTCAAATTCCATTCCAAAGAACTCTGAGCGGTCTTGGTGGCGCGTTTCCAGGAATTGAAATCCACGCGAGAGTCTGTCGCTCCCGCGTGGCCTCTTTGTGAAGCTTTGGGCTGCCCCTTCAAAGGCGCGCGCGTTCGAGCACGGCCGCCACCCGGTCCGGTTGCATTTCATCGGGTCGTCACGTGGCGCCGTGGTCAAGTCCTGAAGTGAGAGCAGGAGAATTGGCGGCTCGAAGGTCGCCGATGTGCGCGTCATTTGGGTGATTGCACCTATGACGCCCCCCGCCCCCCGGGCTATCCTCAGTGGCAAGATGGCGGAGACGACCGAGTTGGGGCTGCGGCTCTTTCCTGACCAAAGTGGCAATTGTTTGTTGGTTTGTTGCCAGCTCAAAGAGGAGATGGAGCGCTACGAGTGGGTGGTGATCCGGCACCCCGAGTTGGCCTGCGCCGTCAAGACTCGGGCTCAGGAGGAGGACGCGGAGGCCTCCGAGGAGGGCCAAAACTCGGAGCGCGGCGCTTTGCGGCAGCCCGACAAGGCGCTCGGCCAGCTGTCGCCCTTCCTGGCCGCCCGCCACTTCAACCTCAACTCGAGGAACACTTCCATGTTCATGGCTGGGAACTTTGACTCCATCATCGTCGGTGAGTGGCAGAAAGGGGCGCGTCTTTGATGGCTGTCGCTGATTCCCGTCGTGGCTCTGCAAACTCGTTTGATGGACTCTAAGTCGCGTCTTTGCTCATCTGTCCATGCGAGTGACGGGCGGAGCAACGAAATGCGCTTCCTCCGCCGAATGGCCACCTCTTGCTCATGCGTACGACCAAATGAAAGAAGTCCCATGGCCACAACGTTCCAAGCGCGAGGCGAGTCTCGCGCCAAGATGAAGTCTCTCGACAGCCATTGAGTGCGTGGTTTTGAGGAAGTCGATTGGAATAACCTCATCTAATTTCGGGACGTGGACTTTTTGGAGCACTTTTCTTTGGCGCTGAGCCGTGAGATGCTTTGAATGTCAAAAATCAAATCCAAAAAGTGTACAGTGCCTGCTTGGGTTCGGGCCAGGGGACGCTGCTTTGACGGCAGCGCATGTCTCTGACTCAACACCGACTCTCGCCTCTTCCGATCAGGTGGCGGCGAAGGGAACGCTCTCTACATCGACGCCGAACTCAACCACGGGCGCAGCGGCTGCTGCGCGACATTCGACAACCCGCCGCTGTGCGCTGAGAGCTTCCAGGTGGCCCTGCTGGAATCCTGGGGCTTCCGGGACGCCATGGCCACGTCGCCCCAACGCCACTGAGCGCTTGCTCATTCTGCACTGCTGCCAGAAACACTGGTCAGGTTTGGCTTCCGGGGGAACCTAAAACGCACTCCCATTCAAGGTCAACCTGGTTTGACTCAACTTTTGAATGCACGTCCAACACTTTGGTGGCAATCTTGCTGTCCTTCAACAAGAACCTGAATGGCAAACAGTTGTTTGTCCTGTGAAGTCGGGGTTTGGAATTTGATCTTCAACAGAAATAGAGACTGGTGGCGTCACAGAAAAGCGCAAGTGTCCGTCCTTAGAAGTGTTTTAGGTGTAAACGTTTCACTTGGGCCGCACTACAAATTCATCCATGATTGTATTTATGAACCTCGTGCAAATTGTGATCTTTTTCTGTTTTGGGTCTTTCTACATAGTGCAGGAGTGTTTACAACTAGTGTTAAAAAAAAAAAAAGGTGCATTTTCTTGTTGTAATCTGTGGTGCGTTCAAATGCATGATGAGCCGAAACAAATATGTCAATGACAAAAGTGGTCGTGTGGTTTTGTGTGAAATATGCGCCGCCGTGAAGTGTTTCATATGTCGGATAAACAGGATGCAAATGTCTCATGTGCGTTTGTTCGTCAGCTGAAGTTTTTTTCTCGTGAGTTGGAGCTCTGACCGAATAAGTGGCAGGGGAGAGGGAAGTCTGGGCTTCCCCGCTAATATATATAGATATATAAATTGTGTGTGTGTGTGTGTGTGTGTGTGTGTCCCTCCCCCCATCCACTCAAGCGTGCCAGATGCCTTTTAATGTCGGCTGACCTTAAACCGTTAATCCCAAGCTAGCTCCTTGTGTTTTCCCTCACCTCCCACTCAAGCCCCATTCTCCTGGTTTTTACATCGAACACCACGGATGAATTTCCTTGTTGCATTCAAGTGAACTTAATTATGCATGGAAATTGTTCATACGTCTTATAAGTCCATGAAAATGGATACGTGGAGGGAAAGAATTGACTCGCCTCTATGTTTGTCTTTGGGGAAGTTTCACACTGAAATGCATAACTGGAATTTTTGACACAGACATCAACTATTTGCAGCATACAGTTAATTCCGTGTGTGTGTGTGTGTGTCAATGGGAGAGAGGGGGGGGTTGAAAAATCAATATGAGGCCATTTGAAACGGTAGCTGTTGGTTTATGAAATGCAAAGTGCGTTCAATCATCCGTCTTGATGCTCGTTCTTAAAAGGGCAAATGAATTTGCCTGCGAGCTGTCGTCTCCAGGCTGGCAAAGTGGCGCGGTCATTGCGGCGTTCACTCCAGCTCGCCAAGGCCGCTCTGCTCATTGACGACTCTGCACTCCTATTTAGCCTGCTGCTTTGGCTGTTGCTCCGCCGCATCTCTTGAAGATCGCGCTTTCCGGCCTTCTGCGACAAGGTGATGATGTCCGACAAGGACCTTCTCTCCACAATCTGAAAAGATATTGTTTCTTCCTGTCTGGGGGGGGGGGGGGGGGTGCATTTCGAGTAGCTCTGTGACCTCAGCCCTTGTGAGAATTTGTCACATTTCCCCTTGACAGGGGCGCTCAATAAGGACAGTTGAGGCTACAGATGTCATCTTGGCTGTCCATACCTGCTTTGTAACGTGAGCAAAAATGTATTCTTCTAGGGAACATTGGAGAGACTTTCAGGAGAAGGCGTCCCGTGTGACACACAAGGGAGCGGTGGGGGCGGGGCGCTTCTCTGGCGCTGACTGGGCTGCACAGGAGGTGAGTTCTGACGCACATACTGTACTAGCTCCCCATCCCCTCTCTGAGTCCGGAGCAGAGGGGATTGATTCCTCAGCCGACAGTCGAGCCCCCACCACCACCACCACCACTCGCACGCTGCCTCACATTCTTTCACTCCCGTGCCCCACCTTGCAACTCGCTGCAAAGCACCCGCAGCTGCACTCTCGAGTCACGGTGCAAAATTGTCAACACATGCACCGTAGTGACACAGTTCGCTCTTTTTGTGTTCAATTATCCGTTGTTGTAACACCGACTGTGAATCTAATCACGAGCCCGTTAGCGTGTGCCGGGGGCATTCCCAAGACAAAGTTGTTTGAAAGATGCTATTTGTAATCCTCCTTTTTTAGTTTGACAGTAAACTTCAACCGGGAGTGGGTTTTCACTTTTTTCACTCTTATTGTGAAATAGGTTGAGCGAAGTGTGCACTAAGGCTTTGCAAGTCAGTTTTCAAGAAAATGTCCGAATGACGGCTTGTTTCTGGAAGTATCGTAAATCAAGTCATTCGATATTTATTTTTCATAAGACACTGCTAAAAGTCAAGTTAATTCTGCCTCGTATTCTTTCTATGTTTTTTCGTTTCACTGCAAACTGTTTCGTTGCAATCATTAAAAAAAAAAAAGATGCCGTTCAATGCTGCACAACACACCATACCCTGAATGTATGTTTTTATATTCTCGTGAGTAAAACTATTCATTTAATCGCGCAATTAGCTTGTTTATAGGGTATTCCGTAAAGGCAAAACGAACATTTACTGTTTGTTTTTAATTCGTATCTTGTTCTTATCAGACTAACTACAAATGGAATTGCATTAATATCCTGTCGGTGGAGTATCAAGGTATGCCAAAAAAAGAAGTCCGTTCCATTCTTGAATCCGCCTCCGAACCCTCCAATCACGTCGAAAGGAAGCCCGCAATAGATTGTACCAAATGGACTCCTGCGTGGGGGTGATCGTCAAGAAACGAGCCACGAAAATCAGCATTTTATTCCATAGAGTTCGTACTTGAGAGCCGTTTTGAGGCATTTCAATGGAAGGGCGTGTGATTTGTTGACGTTTGCTGAACGCACATAGCCATTGTGGGCGGCTTGGAGCCTGGTCAGGTGATCTTTTCCGCCTCGCCATTTTGTGCCTCTGCGACGGATATTTATCGCGCGAGTCGTGACCCAGTCGCTCCACAAGCGACTGCTAGCTTAGGTGGACGCAATTTCCTGTCCTTTGTCATCCGGCTCCTCAAGCCCAAGCTCGTTGGACTTCGCCTAAGTTGCCCTTTTTCACTCGGCGTCGCCACCTCCCTCGTGTTTTGCTTGTAGTTTTTCGTTCTTTTTTTAACATTTTTGTGTGGAACAATGTCGGCCGAAAGTCCCGAATACTCCCCCTTCTTCGCTGTGATGGGTGCCTCTGCGGCGATGGTGTTTAGCGGTAACTATCACGACGGCCTTTCATTTCCTTTCTTTCCCTCTCTCGCTCGCTCTCTTATCATGCTTTATAAACATTGAGCTGTCATCGAAATGGCGACGCGTGTGCTTTTGATGTCATTTTACACCGACTACTTCCAGCAAATGACAAGCCCGACGTTGGTCTTAAAGCTAGCTCGTAAATGTCGTTATTGGTTGCTAAATTCCTCTTGCAAAAAAACAAAACAAAACTGTTGGTATTTATAGTCGTGTCGCGTCCGAGTAGTTTCTCACAATTGCATGTTGTAACAGGACAGGCGTTCAAGCTAATATTGCTAAAGCTAGCCTATGACGTCCACGCACGTTTAGGTTGACTGACGTTGACTTGAAAATGAAATTGTCTTGGCAGCGATATTCTCTCGCACGAACACTCGTATTCACAATTACACTACAGCCATCAAAAGATTCCCGAATGAAACGGACCGACGACAAATCCCACGTGTGATGTCAGAATAATGATTTAAACAGAAGGTGCGTGTCATCGATGCCGTTTGTGTTGTAGTAGACCTGAGGACTTCCTCCGAAAACCGAGCGGAGTAAACATTTGTGCCGGCCTCGACCGCAGCACATCTTTTTCAGCAAATTATGCAAAAATTGCAGCAGTTTAACGTGTGTCACTCTCGCTAATACAGTGGTGGAATTCATGCTTATGTGTCGCTTGGCTATGTCCAACAAGTCTCAGCCCAAGTGGCATCGATCTCGAACAGAGCCTACTTCTTCAAGCAATGATGAAAAAAAACAAAAACAATTTTAAGCCACCCAGTATGTCATGTAACTCTTGTCTTGTTCCGTAACTGCCTCCAGTTCTTTTTGCCAAGCTTTGAGAATTCGGACGAGAAGGGCAACTTCCTTATTGCTCCAAAGAATGACACGGAGTCACATGACACTCACATGATGAGCCTTGTGACTTGAAATGGCCGTCTGACTCCTCTTGTGAAATGTCATTTTCAAGACGTACGGTACCTCGACGCTACAAAATGTCATGTAATCATTGAAAATACAAAACTTGCTCATCTCGTGGGACGAGGGCTTCCAGCTCTCTTGAAGGAGAAAGAGAAAGTGTTCAAGTTGAATCAAGGCTTCCGAAGGTGATGCCGCGGTGACGTTAGCTGCTGTTTCTGCTGGGCTTCGGTCAACACAGCGTGTGCGTTTCAGATTTTACAATTCATGTGCGAGTGGCTCGCTGTGGAGAACTTTGAAAGGACAAGCCCAAAGTGACGGCATTTACATTTCTTTCTGATTTGAGATAATACTGCGAGTAGGTTGTACTTGGACGTGAATCGTTTTGCAGTTTGTGTCTTGCCGCAAATCCTTGACGACCGCCTCAATGCGTGTGCAAAAACGGGGAGCATCACCCAACATCGACGCGATCGTGAACCCATGTTACATCAAGTATCGGGCCGTAGTTAAGTTATCCGGCAGAAACAAGTCGCCCTCGTGCCAGGCTACTCAATAGCAGTGGCTCCCTTGCTCGCCTAAATAGCGTGCCAGCCAGTCAAGTCGAGTCCTGCATTGCAGTCCAACAGAGATGCTCTGCTATGACTTGAATCGGGAGCTCCAATTTGAGGTCAAAGAATTGTGTGAAGAAGCCGACGCGTCAGACACCTCGCTATTCAAAGGACATGAATAAAGCCATTTACAAGATGATGATCTTCTCGTCCGGTATTTGAACGGCAGTGGAATTCCCCCCAAACTCACCCACACGTGAGCGTGTGGGGCTTTTGGGAGGAACTGAAAGCGACCTGACTTTTTCACGCGGGTCTTTAGCGAATGACGTGGCGCCTGCCTGCGCGAGTCTTGACCGCTTTGCTTTCGTCCTCTCCCACGGCAGCCTTGGGAGCGGCCTACGGCACGGCCAAGAGCGGCACGGGCATCGCCGCCATGTCGGTGATGAGGCCGGAGCTCATCATGAAGTCCATCATCCCCGTGGTCATGGCGGGCATCATCGCCATCTACGGCCTGGTGGTGGCCGTGCTGATTGCCAACAGCATCACGGAAAGGGTCAGCCTTTACAAGTGAGTTTGCTTCCGCCGCACTCGCTGCTATTTGGAGCCCCCCCCGTCGTCCAGTAAGTGAGGACTTGCAAATTAAACGGGACTGTCGACTCATTCCTCATGTCAGCCATTTTGTATGCTGCTCTTTGGCCACGTGTTGACCCAAGACTTTGTGTCTTCGTGTTCAAGGAGCTTCCTCCACTTGGGGGCCGGCCTCAGCGTGGGCCTGAGCGGGCTGGCGGCCGGCTTCGCCATCGGGATAGTGGGCGACGCCGGCGTGAGGGGCACGGCTCAGCAGCCGCGACTTTTCGTGGGCATGATTCTCATCTTGATTTTCGCCGAGGTCTTGGGGCTCTACGGGCTCATCGTCGCCCTCATTCTCTCCACCAAATAAACGCCGCACTTCTCCACTACAGATTCCGATCTACGTGTCGCTCCTGGAGAAGGAGTGTCAACTTGTGTTTTGCGCGCCTGAGTGTGTTTGGGGTGGGGTGTTATACCGCCCCCCCCCCCAAAAAATTTTTTTGAAATGGCTCCATGTTATGGGCTCATCTCAACAATGTGTACAAAATTGATAGGCAACTTGTTAATGTGCAATGTAGTCATTTGTCGTGTGTGTGTGTGTCAAAACAATTGTATGATGATTACGCCAGGCGAGTCCATCCCTCACGCTCCCTCTTAATTGGGCCCTCCCGCAGGATTGCATTCATCTTGATCTATTTGTAAAAGTGACCCCCCCCCCCCCATCCAGTGATTTTATTTATAAGAAATGTCCATTAAAGCATTGGAATGCATAAAGTCTAACTTCCTGGGGTATCTCTCTCTCTCTCACATATGCATATATATGTGTGTATATGTATGTGTGTGTGTGTATCCATATATATGTATATATAATCTCGATAGGTTGAATACACTGCGGGTGGAGTGGTTGGATTTGACATGTGGAGCCCGATTCATTCATTCTCTTTTCCTGTCCTGCTGTTTGCATGAAAGGTGTGTGTATAGCTGTTGTTGCGTGTCCAAAACGTTCTCCATCCACTCTTCGCCGCTCCGACTCATCTGTGGCTTTACCTCATCGTTTCCACACATTCCAGCTCTTTGAATCCTGCATGTTTTTTATTTTATGTGAAGCGATATGTCACTGTTGGATTACAAAAACGGAGTGTTTCAGGAGACGTATTCCAGCCTCAACATCCACTGACCTGTTGATCACGATTGAGCCGATGAGAACTAGAGTGGGGCACCGGCGTTTTGCAGGCAAGTGCTCTTTAAGTTGAATGGCACATGAATATGGCTGCGCTGCCTTCTGGATACTTGCTGTGAGAAGTGATTTGCCTCACAAAGTTTAAAAAAGGTAGCACAGTCAATTGACTTTTGTCTCGTGTCCATTTTTTGAATCTCACCTTCAGAGGTGCTTTGCAAAGCTGTAGCGACTTTCTGCATCTCCTCTGTAAGTCAAGCGCAGCTGAAGCCTTCCATGCGGCGTTGTTAGCTTCGAAATGCTGGCCCACTTTTGCAATGACGAATGGGAAATAGTGCTACTAAGGGACTGCCGCCTCAATGTCAAAATTGGCCATAAACCTTGATTTCAGATGCTGTTTCTTGATTCATTTCTGCCCTGAACTTATCAAGTAAAAAAAAGTTAGCCGACTTCAGTTCCCAGGAGCGCAGTCGGTCCGGGTGGATTGAAGGGAAGCGTCAAGTGGGACTCATTTTTGCTGGAGCTTTTCAAACGTTTGACCTGGACTATGTTTCCTGAATCTACTTCTGACGCCTTGATGTCAACTTGACCATCCTGTAATATCCTGATACGTCGTCATGAATGTTTCCACAAGCAAATTAAAATGATTTCAAAATAGATTTGAGTGGCTTCCCCAAAGCGGCCAATATTTACGCCCCACCGTTGAGTAAAAGATAACATGGAATTCGTGTTTTGCAAAACATGTTTTCAAATTCAAACTGAAGGGTCGGTCACAGGAAAACAAACACCTTGAACTTAAAAAAAATAAATTTATTGCAAAATATGACTGCAGTCAGAGACGAGTTCCTAAGCAATGCATTTTGCGTTTAAGTTCAAATTTTTACACAATGTGACGTGAAGTTATCCGCACAATACTTCCTTGGTCAGGCTGGATGGAGCCTTTGCATGTTTGCATTTTTACTCTTTGGTTTAGAGGCTGTTGAGGAGTGTCTTCGTAATGCCGCTAATGGCACTGAAGGTGGCGCTGTCTGGGAATGACTTGAGGAAGTCTTTGCCTTGCTCCACGCTGGCACTCAGCTGAGGATCCAAGGGCACACAACCTGCATGGGAGACGATCCGTTTCTTCTTTTGCCATTTCCCTCCCCAATCCAATCTGACAAACTCACCGAGGAAAGGGGATCCTGTAAGTTTGGCCAACTCCTCGCCGCCACCTTTAGAAAATATATTGCTGCATTCCTAAAAAAAAAAAAACAAAAAAAAAAGTATGTGTGTGTGTGGGGGGGGGGACTGTGACAACATGACACCCACTGAGCAGTGAGGGCAGACAAAGCCGCTCATGTTTTCCACGATGCCCAGGATGCGCAATCCAGTTTTCTTGCAGAATGTCGCCTCTCTCCTGACATCCCCCGTTGACACCGCCTGGAAGACAAGACGTGGAAGTTGGAAGACGACATCTCAACGTTTCCAGGCACTCGTTCAGCTCGTCCTTTTTCTTCACCTGGGGGGTGGTGACCAAAACCGCCCCGTCGGCTACTTTGTGCTTCTTGAGGTTCTCCAAGATGGCCAAATGCTCGTCGGATGTCCCTGGCGGTGTGTCCACCAACAGGACGTCCAACTCTCCCCACGCTACGTCTGACACAAACTGGCCAATCATCGCTAACAAGGCAAAGGAGGACGACAAGCAATTCAAGAGCAAGAACGTCTTGGTGGAGGCGACTCAACATTTGAGTTGAAATGCCACCTGTTTTCTTGGGCCCCCTCCACACCACGGCTTCGTCCGGGTCATCGAGAAGGAAGCCGACGGACATGAGCGCGAGGCTTCTCTCTGCGTCCGCGTAGACGGGCACCCAGCCGGAGTCGCACTGGTGCACGTCTCGCCGAGTCGCGCTCAGCATGCGCGGGATGCTCGGGCCGCACAAGTCCACGTCCAGGATGCCAACCTGATGGAATGCCGCAAACTTAATGCACTGCGCAGGCTGGCCACAAAAAAAAAAAAAAGTTGACAATCCCAAATGGATCGCAGCGGCTCTTTGACACTTGTGAAGGACAAGGAGACACTTCTTTCAACATTCCTTCCTTCTTTGCGTACCACCCCAGCCGCTCTTCCCTTCTATCAATTTAGCCTTGCTTTCTTCGCGTCTCGCTTCTTTCAACTTCTCCTTCCGTCATTCATTCCTCCCTCTGTCCTGTTTGATCTTCCTTCCTCCATCCCTCGGTTTTACCGCAACCTTTTCTTGCCTTCCTCCCTCCCTCCTTGCCATCGACCAGTTTCATTTGTCCTCCTTCCATCCATTATTTCTTTCCTCCCCCTTTCTGTGTTTCTTTCTCCTCCCTCCCGACCGCGATTCCAATAATCCAAAAGTGCCAACCTCCTTTTCGCCTACCCTGTATATGGAAATATATAGAGCAGTACAATACAAGGGAATGGATCGAAATTTCTTTGCCCGCTTAGTTTTTAAATACAACCAGCCTTTTTCCCAGCATGCCTCAGTGCCAGAGCAAGCTCGGTGGTGATGGTGCTCTTCCCCACGCCTCCTTTTCCAGACAGAACCAAGATGACATGGCGCACTCCTGCCAGGCTGCTGCTCTCTAGGAAGACACGAAGACAGCGAGTTGGACTCAGTGGTGGGAGCTGATGAACAGCAAACATTTCCTTGCGGTTCTGCGGTATGTATCTGGCCCCTTATCAATTCTTGAATTATCCCTTCTTCAGCTGTGGTCCCTCAATTTTGAAAAAGATATCTGTACATGTACTTTCTATTTGGAAGTCAAAATTAAACTCGCTAGTTTTCCACGCTCAGCTAATAGCCTCTAGTTTAACGGGGAAGTGACAAATTATTTGATGACGACCAAAGTGTGAGTTCTGTCACTAACGGTTCCACGCGAGCAGGAGGTTCGTAATTAAAACGTGGTATTCATGTCTGTTATTGGTTATAATGCTCCACCTATACACACGAGTGGATGTGTAAACTAACCGAAAACCCACCATTATTCGGGTCCATAATTGCGATTAGGGAAACTACGCAGCACTTTGGGTCTCAGACGCACTTCCGTAAATGGCCATGTGATTCCTCTCATCCAGTCAGAGGCCACCTGCCAGTGGACAGTGGCCAATGGCAGAGCGTGTAGCGTTCAAGCGCTTTATAGATGCTCGGATTTCGCAAAGCCGACGTTTACGGGGTTCGGGGACAACGTTTAAAAATACTCGTTATGGATGTATCGTAAGGTGACAGTTGAACATGTCTTTGTTAATTCCCCACTTCGAGATGACAACAAGGAGTCCAACACAAGGCCCTCCGTTTTATGGCTCCAACGACAGGGAGGCGTGGCCGGGTGTCATGTTTACGTCTGGCTTCCCAGAGAAGAAGAAGGCGAAGAAGAAGAGGAAGAGGACGAAGAAGAAGGGAGAAGGCCACCGTGGAGAGTGCACCTGTCACCATCCCGTTCGGATATCGTGGCACGCCGACCGTCAAATGAGACACTCGCCGCTGCGAGGCAGGGCACCAAAAGCGTCACCACCAAAAGGTAAGACCACCAACCTCTCTTGATGTCGCGTACAATGGCAACTCTGTACAACAAATCCGCACCTGTGCTATGCATGCCTCGCAGCCTCCTGTAACACGCACGAGCCTATTTCAGACTGTTCAGCCGCCGTGCTGCTATCGATCGGATCGTTTGATTGCCATTGCATTGACAATGCCGCCGGAATCCTGATTTCCAGTCAAGTGAGCCAAACGAAGCTTTTTGCAAGTGTTTGACAGCAGAGTCCTGGCTGCTCACGAGTCTCGGTGATGCATTTCCAGTATGTAGGCCAAAGCCCACTTAAAGCGAGCCCAACGACGCACTCCCTCAACTAAGTGGTCGCCAATGACCGTCTCTGCTGCGATCGGACCGGTCATGCTGGGCACATTGGGCCACAGCACTGCTGCGCTGGCTCATGGAACTGGTCAACTTTGATACGAAAGCAGCCGGAAGACCATTGTTTCGCCTTTATTTCCATGCTGATGAGAGAAGTTACCTTGGCTATTCGAGATAAGATATGACATCATATCATATTTGGTCGCGAGGTGCAGACTTGACACGTATCTCCCAGAAGCTGCGAGGTGAACTTCAAAAGCCCGACATACGTTAGGTGACCTAATTTGTGCTGCATAAGTGAAGCTCAGGAGACATCTCGGCACCGTGTCAGAGCAGGAGGCCGGATTTAAACATTGCGCGCACACACACACACACGCGCGCGCGCGTGCCAATCGCAGCATATGGTTGCGGTCGAAAATAGGCAGGCGAGAACGCAAGCTGTTCTCCTCGTGGTTGCTAACTGCAAGGACCCTTGAATCAGGTGCAATCGAAGTAAGCTCTGCTTGATTGAGTTGGGAGCCCATCGGAAAATTCGTCTCATTTGAGGGAGCCGCCATTCCAAAAGACCTTTCCCCCCTTTTGCTCCATTGAATTGCGAGAACGCCGAATCCCAAAGTCACACTGAAGCCGGTTTTTGTCTTCCTTGTTGCATGAGGTCGGCAAATCTCGAGCATCCAACGCACGGGTGGTGGGCTCATCCCGCACGCCGCCTGCCTGACCCACAGGGGCAGTGGCACCATCAAGAACCTTGTCAGACTTGCTCGTTTGTCTGAGCCGAGTTCCCACACCCCTTTTGAATATGTCTAGTTCGGATCGATTGGCTTTTCGGCGATTCCATCGGATAATTGGCTTAGGCGGCATGACAAACAAATGAATAAAATGTTCCTATTTTTTTTCTTTTTTTTCGATAACACTTGAATCAGGGATGCCTTTGTGTACCTAAATGTATTGCTAAGGGGGTCCTGGCTCTTCAGGTTGCACTCGTCCATGCTGAGAAGGGGAAAGAGCGGCCGGCCTTGACGTTGGGCCTGGAGCGAAATGCGCCACGGGGTAGATTCCGTCGCAGTGATGTCGACGTTAGCTGAAGGAGAAGAATGGGAAAGCCAAACGACAACGCAGGTACGCTGTTCCCTCTTCCATATTGCCAGATTGTTCTGAGTGCTATATTTAGTATCGTCGTATGTTATAGTTGGCAGTTTGCAGACGGCTCGCTTCCAAAATCTCTTCAAACAAGTAAACATAGCTAGCTTAAAAAAGGCCAAAAAAACCGGCCTTAAAACTCGTGTATTTCTAGAGCATGATGGTATACCTATTATTTTTCGATAAAGCTACTCGTAACCGTTGATAAAAAGTCCAAATCGGGTTGTCATGGCATTCTTATGATTCTCAAGGGTGAATGACTCGAAGCGAATGAAATGCTCTCAAACCGCCTGCTGACGGGGAATATGGTGGCGCGAGTCTTCCCATTTTGAGCCTTTGCCGTGATTTGATGGAATCGCTTTTCCACCGCGACTCACCACTTTGTCCAGCCTACGAGATCGTGCAGTCCTGTCGTTTGCGTCACGCAGCTCAGTGGCGCCGAGCCCGAGACGGATCGGCCGGCGACCTCCCGGACGGGCTCCGAGCCGACGGAAGCGGCGGCGCCGTCCAGCCCCGCGCCGGTGCTCGGCGAGTCTTTCTGCCAGTGCGCCTGGGCAGGCGAGCTGAGCGCGGGCTTCGGAACGGCTGCCGACTGCCTCTGTGGAGAAGACGACGACGGTGAGCCCGACGATCATGCGAGCGTTCCAGCTCATATCGCGGCTGGCCTACGGCGCGGCGTTGAGATCAAATATGAGAGAATATCAAGTGGCCGAATCTTGACTCAAAGAAATCTTTGGCCGCCATTGAGTGGCTGGTTCCGCATATTGGGCGCCCTCATCCACCGCGAGCTCCGTCATCTTGGGAGAGCGCGTGAGACCGGGCAGTCTTGCGGCGCTCTGAAAAAAAAATTCCCGCCCGAATCAACCTTTTGCTCTTTCAGACTTGGACTGGGTTTGGGACGAGCACGCCAAGTCCTCCGGCGCCTTCCTCAGCTGCGACGACCGCAAGGTGAGCTTCCACTCGGACTACAGCTGCGGCACGGCCGCCGTCCGCGGCGCCAGAGAGCTCGCCGAGGGACAACACTTCTGGGAAGTCAAGATGACCTCGCCCGTCTACGGAACCGACATGGTGTGGCCAATGCAAATCCGCCGCGAGGCAAAGCGATGTTCATCAAGTCTCTCTCCCGTTGGTTTCATTTTGGGCCTCGTAGATGGTTGGCATCGGAACTGCGGAGGTGAACCTGGAGAAATTCAAGTACAACTTTGGCAGCCTGTTGGGTCACGACGACGACAGCTGGGGGCTCTCCTACACAGGTTTGGGCTCGACACTTGATGGCGAGGCGGAAACTGAGGGGGAGGAGCTTGTCTTGTGGCTTTCCCCGGGAAATAACAAGCCTTTCATCTTTGTCTCTGAAAGGCCTCCTCCAGCATAAAGGTGAGAAAGTGAGCTTCTCCCCCCGCTTTGGCCAAGGCTCCATCATCGGACTGCACTTGGACACCTGGCACGGTACCTTGACCGTCTACAAGAATCGACGCTGCGTAGGTGTGTTGCTCCACTTGTCAAGGTTTGACTTTGCGCATACCTTGCCTGGGACATTCATGTTTTTTTGGGGGTGGGGGGGGGGGGGTTGTTCCTTTTTTCACTGTTCGGTGCGCAAAGGGAAATAATTGTGACACCGACCATTGAACGACATCCCCGCCCTCGGCCCACAGGTGTCGCCGCCACTCGGCTGCAGAACAAGAAGCTGTACCCCATGTTGTGCTCCACAGCGGCCAAGAGCAGCATGAAGGTGATCCGCGCCTGCTACGCGCCCACCTCCCTGCAGTACCTCTGCTGCGCCCGCTTCCGGCGAATGCTCCCCTCCTGCCCGGACATACTGAGCGCGCTGGAGCTGCCCGCGGGCCTGCTCGCCCTCCTGCGCCGCCGGCTCGGCTGGGTGTTCTCCGTCACGCGAGCCGAGGGGGACGCCGGCCGCCCGTCCGGCCCTGCCGTCCTCGGTGCCCGTGACTCGCCCGCGCCGGTCTCGGAGCCTTGTTTTGAGTCACCGCGCGAGCCGCGTCGCCCACCGACACCCCTCGGCGGCGGCCATGACGACGACGACGATGAAAGTTCAGAGCCGGAAGACTATCGGAGTAAAAGATGCCGCTGGACATGACGCGTGCGACTCCCATCGGTAAGTCTGTGGCCAATTTTCAATTGTTGCTGTTTAAGAACTGATGAGAAAACATCCACTTTGTTTCTCCCCCGCTGTCCAAATGGAGAAATGTCAAATTTGTCCGACTTCAACTCACGTGACAAGTGTCATGTCGAGCAGAGAGCTGAAAGCCGAAGTGGTGTCAAAATGTTGGACTTGTGCAAATCCGCGATTCTGCGCTACAATGAGTGCGTTTGGGGCTTTGTCATGGAGAAGAGTAATCCACCCGTTTCCATTCATCCAAGGAGGCGGCCATTTTATGAAACGCTCATGTCCAAGTGCCCTCGGGCTCGCATTGCGTGTCACAGCTCGCCTATTTTCTGGGTTTGGCTATTCGAGTTTTGTAGTTTACTTTTGCATTCGTTCGGGGCTTATCGTAAATGTTTTTATTTCGGAATCAGTCATTTGAGAATTGTAAAATGTGACCTTTTTTTTTTTTTAATGTACACTGTGGATAACTAAAACTAATCACGACAACTAAATTAAAATGAAGCATTTAAAAAAAAAAAACAACTGAATTAAAGTCAAAACAAATACAAATGAACTCATGACAAATGGAGAGAGCATTTTTTTACCTCTGCTTTACTGACTTTGGAATGAATTTAAAAGTGATTAGAAGAAAAGCCAATTGTGGGGGGGAGGGTGCACTCATGAGCAGGACTCGAATAGGAGGCACGGATAGCGGGAAAGAAAGGAATTATTTTTGATACTTTGTCGAGAACATTTTGTAACTTTTCACTTTCTTACTTGGACACTCCTTCCAAAAACAATTAATAATAATAAAAAAAAAAAGAAAGACAAAAGCTCTGGTGCAGATTTGTTTTTAATTGAATCATTATTTTCCCGAAATGGATTTGCTTGCATGACATTATTTGGAACCGAATCCCCGAGGCAGACGTTTGGCCCGTTGACTTCAACGGTCGCACGAGAGCGGTTCGGCGACATGGCGAGACGCAACCATCGTTCGGGCCATGTCGGAGTTAGTCCAGGACCAGTTCTGGGTTGCGAGCGGTGAGGCAGCGGTAAACTCTGGTGGAAATCTCGGGTCCGAGCCGCCGGTCCTTGCCGTCGCCCTTCACCGCCAGATGGGCCAGCAGCTTCTTGCGCTCCTCCTCCGAAGGCGATGCCCCGTAAGCCTGGTCGGGAAGGAAGTCGCGCAAATTCAAAAGCGGAAGGCCATCCCAGTTGATTTCCAAAGCACTTTTGAACCACCATCGCGCCCTGAACTTCTGCGCGACATCCAGACAATCGTTTGAATCGAGCGGTCAGTCCAAATCTCGCCTGATCTGTCCCTTTTCCAACTCAAATCCGGCTCTTCAGCGCCAACATTTGCCCGGCCCGCCCCACACACGCTCGCTACCTGCAGCAGCAGCCGCGGTGACGGGAACGCGGCGGTCACGCAGGAGGCGGTGGCCCCGCTGACCCTGTTGAGCTGCCGGATCTGCTCGCTCCACACCCGTCGGAGGCCGGAGCCGTCCTTCTCCACGCGCGTCCCGCCGGCCCACGAGCCCTCGGCGCAGAAGGGCAGCTCCGCTCGCTCCGTCAGCTGCCTGTCGGCAAATGCGAATCTCGTCGCCACTTGATTTGCGATTTTTTTTTTTTTTTTTTTTCCCCGCCCGCCGACGCACGCGAGCGCCAAGACTTGAGTTTTTGGCAGGGTGACCGCGGCGCTGCGTACTTCAAAGGCCGCTTGGACAAGGACTTGGTGACGGCGCACACGTGGTCGGTGACGTCCTGCCAGCTTTCCACGAAGAAGACGGCCACGTTCTTGCGCAGCTGCAGGAACACGAGAACCTGCAGGGAGCGCAAAGGTCGGCGAGTCGCGGGCGGCCCGTCGCCTCGGCGGGTGTGACGCGACTGACCTCCTCGACGTCCACGTTGCCCCCGCCGTCTCTGGAGCGGATGGTTTCGGCAAACGCGGGCCCCCTGGCGGTGAGAAGCGCAAGCGAGTCAGTCCAAACTGGGATCGTTGGCGGACGGAGCCTTTATTTCCACGCCGGAAGGACGGGTCGCGACGAGTCTCGCGTCGCGGCCGTCGGCCGTCGTCTTTGTCGGCCATCTTCACCTGCACTCGGTGACCAAGAGAGTGGCCACCTTGGCCGCGTCCCGTTGGAAGCCCGCCGGCAACGGACCCGGGACGGAATCCCCCTCCAGATCTTCCCCGCCGCTGTCAATCAGCTGCAGAAAGGTCAAAGTGGCAGGTTGGCCGACTCGGCTGACAATTCTCAATTCAAAATGGTGAGCTGGGCTTTTTCTCGTGCGTCCAACTGACTTTTTTCACAGCGACGGCGACGTCGACGAATTGGGATGCGCTGAGCACCTGCACCAGTTGGTCCTCTGCAACCGTTGCCGTGGCGCCGTCGGCCAGCTGCAGACACCGGCGAGCTATTCTCTTGGCTTTTTTTGCTCATTTGGCCAGAAGGCCCAGAGCGAGGAGCTCTGCTGAAAGCGAGCGCCCACCTGAGGTCCATCCCTGGTCCACGCGATGCTGTTGGCGAGCGGCTGCTGTCGGATGCTGTAGCGCCACTGCAAAGAAGAGAGGGTGCCCAGCAGGATGTCGCAGCCCGCCTGTTGCAGGAGAGCTGCGACGGCCGAGGACGGAGAGGTGAGCGAGTCGTTCGTTCGACCGTCGACGTTGAAAGCGCGCCACTTTGTCTCTGGCTCGAAAGGGGGGCAACCGACCTGGATCGACGCACACAGTCAAACATTGGAGGCAGTTTTCCGGCTTGAGACGTCGCGCAGCTTCTTTCCTTTGCTCTTGCTCCTTTCTCTTCTCCTGCTTCTGTCGCTCCTTGGCAGCTCGGTTCTTCTCGCGAGCCTCCCTGCGTTGCCTGCCTTTGTCGCGGTCCGCCTCCATCTGCTCCTTGGAACGCCGCCTTTTCGCCGGACTCGGCCGATGGCGTTCCGAGGATGGCGGTGCAACCGAAAGGCTTCTCTCTCCGGAGTCGCGTGAGCTTTCGCCACTTGCGAAATTGCCTTTTGATTCTTTCTCGACTTCGGCGTCCGAATCGGATATTTCCCACGTCGTCGACATTTTACTCATTTCCTCAGAAAACTCTTCCAAATCCCGCCGATCGCTTACTGTGACGGTCTGCGATGAGCGTTGGTACGGATGGGGGGGGGGGAGGAAAAAAAAATATATATATATGCTACGGTGTCTGTTGAGGGCCAAAATAACCAAAACGCGTTTTAATGTGATTTGGTCGCCGATTTGGTGTTTGGTTCTCAAAACGAAATACGATTACATAGAAAGAAATGGAAAAGCTACTGGAACAATACCACCATTAACTTGATAAAAATGTTCCGTAATTGTTAGTTAGAAACGTATTCTTAATTCAAAAATAACGTCATGCTTGAACATTATCAAGAAAGTTACTTGGCGATCGTCACGTGAGGGTTGCAGCGGCGCATGCGCGTGCGCATTGTCAACACTGATTAGTTGAACACGACGTTCCGCCTCGACGGTGCATCGGACGCGTCCAAGTCGTAGTGGCGTTTGATACTTTGTCCCCCTCGCAACTGTGTAGGTCAACAATCCCGGAGTAGCTCCCGTGAAGTGGACCTTTCAGTCGCTTGTCCTTTCACGTCACAGCATGGCACAGCCGGCGGAAAAAGGTACGTTTGAGCCCAATGCACCATCCCGCCTCGCTCGGAGCGTGTTCAGATTTCTCCGCGGAACTGGCCCACCAAAATGTGCAACTCGGCGTCTTTGACTGCGGCGCCTCAAGGCGTGAATAGGCGGCACGGAAGAAAAGGCGTGTCTGCGGACGAATCCATGCCAACGGAAACCATGCCTGTTTTCCGGGGACTTGGTGTGCGAAGTCGACTCACCCCCAATGTGAAATCACGAAACTCGCCATTGAAATCGGGAGCGCGCGGTGAAAGTGTTTCGAGTGCCACATACACGAAGAGTGATGTCGCGACGATTGGTGGGCTTTGGAAGGCGAGCGCCGAAAGACGACTCGGATAGGCTGCGGCACGCCCGCGACCCTCGTGAGGAGAAGCGCTTTTCATAGGACGCGGGGGTGGGGGTGTCAAACGCCGTCCTGCATGTTTTCCAGGTCTCCCTGTTGCAGCACCCTCCAGGGCCGGACCACCTGTGATCTCGCAGGCGGATGGCAGGCAGGCAGGCTGGGCGCTTTGGTCTGAAACTAGAATCTCACCTTTTATTTTCTCGCCCACCAAAACAAAAAGATCCCATTTGTCCGACGTTTCATAGGAAAGGCTCATGACGGCGCCGTATTTTGGAAGCGAGTCTTGAAAGTCGCCACCTGAAATGGGGCACCCGCGTGGCGCGCCATTGGCTGCAGCGTTGCCTCCCTTCTCGCCGCTCGCAAAAAGGCCTCGTGGAAAAGGCTCACGTCATCCGCTCGTTTGCAGGACTTGCTCGTCGTTCCCGAGGCGGACGTCGTTGCTCGTGCGCCAACTGCGCTCTCGTTTGGAAACTCGCAGCCGTGTCGTCAGTTGGGAGGGGGGCGGGGCCCGTCCAACAAAGTCATCCGGGCCAGCCAAGTGGATGAATGAAGACGGTCTCTTCTTTTCCTTGCAGGTTGCTATCGCTTCACGGTGCTGTTCTTCAATTGCCTGTTGACCTTCGGCTCCTACTTCTGCTTTGACATGCCCAGCGTTCTGCAGAAGCAGTTTCAAGGGGTATCCAAAGTTTGGCCGCGTCCGATCGTGGCCTCCGTGGCGTCTCGCCAACGGCGTGCCGTGACCCGGGCTCCTTCTTCTCCCGTCCCTCAGAACCTGACGTGTCCCGATGCGACGGCGGACTGCGCGGAGGGCTTGGGGATGACGCCTCGGGAGTACAACCTTCTTTACGCCATCTACGCGTGGACGTAAGTAGCGCGACGGCCGTTGGGCTCGCGGCACCGCGCGGGCACCACTTTTTCTCGCGCCTTGAAAAAGCCGCCGCGTGTCACCGAAAGGACAAACGCCGAGGTGGTCGTGAGCCTGCGCCGACGAG
>CAAKHF010010299.1:3819-18240 GCA_901007745.1 Hippocampus kuda | reverse complement strand
GGTGGTGGGGGGGACGCTTGCCTCCTTGCGCGTCTTCCTGAGCCATTCCACAAGAATTTCCTGAGCTGACAAGATGAGCCTTTTTACTGGCATGTGACGCATCGCCAAACGGCCTCCCGACTTCTCTGTAAACGATTGCGAACAACATTGCGAAAGACTTCCCGTCGGCCGCGTCAAAATGAATTGCGGTCCTCGAAATAGATCCCCGTCGCTCGTCTCGTCTCGGGTTTCTCCTGGGCTCTGCCGTCTTTCTAAAAACGCCGCTTGCTAAGACCTGACAGATGACACCATATGATCAGCATCTGCACCAAAGTGCGCTGAGCTTTCGGTGCGCTCACGCGCAACGTCGAAAAGCCAATCCGCGGATGAGCAGCCCAAGTCGGAGGAGAGCACAATCCCTGCGCAAAGCGCCGTCTTCCAATCAAACGCGTCCCTCCTGTTGCGGGGCAGATTTGGGCTGGCGTAGCCATCTTTCACGAGGCTGACTCTTTGAGTTTGGCCAAGACGACAAAAAAAAAAAAAAAGAAAGAAAGAAAGCCATCCGTACGCACGGAGCGGCAGCGGCAACGCGGCCAAGGTCAGGCGGGACTTTTCCCGTGGCCCGAGATGACATCGTCCGGGCGTGCTGTTGTTGCGAGCGCCAGCAAAGATGGAAGGCTGACTTGTCTCGCCCGCAGTGCTTCACACTCGCCCTCCTGCGGCCAAGCGGGTCATCAGATGCCTCAAATGCGGGGAGGTCTGCAAGGGCGAGGTGCTGCGAGTCCAGGCCGCTCACTTCCACATCGCCTGCTTCACCTGCAAAGGTGGCTCCGCCGTTCCGCCCCCCCCCCCCCCATTTCACGTGCCGAAATGACCCCTTTTGTTTGCCTGTTTGTTTAGTTTGCGGCTGCGACTTGACCCGCTCCGGCTTCTTCGTCAAGAGCGGCGAGTGCCTCTGTCCGCTGGACTACCAGAGGCTTCACGGCACCGTCTGCAACGGCTGCGGGGGATTCGTGGAGGGAGACGTGGTGGGCGTCCTGGGCAAGACTTACCACCCCGCCTGCTTCGTGTGCACCGTTTGCAAGTAAGAGCCCGAGAGCAAACAAACAAAGCCGCTCATCGCCCACGGCTCCCGATTTCCGCCGTCAACGTCTGCGAGAGCGCCAATGGCGCTCGGCCCTCGTCTTTCCAAATTGCCGACGTCGTCTGACACACGCCTCGCGTCGCGTCAACACATGTCGCACCTTGGCCAACAATTGGAGCCGCGCTTCCTCGCCATCTTGATGGCGTTCCAGAAGGCCCGCCACAATGTGCAGATGTCCGAGGAAAGGTCGCGGCCAGAAAGGTCACGGGGTGAACGTGCGAACGGCGAGCCCGAGATCAAGCGCAGCGCACGCGCGCGCCGACACGCAAGTGAACGGCAACAAAGTGGCGGGATTCCCTTCGTTCTCAGGCAGGCGTTTCCTGCCGGCGACTGCGTCACCTTCAGTGGGAAAGAGTGCATCTGCCAGCGCTGCGTCAAGCCGCCCACTCCTCCGGCGGCCGGCATCCGACCCGCCGACGGTAGGTGCATCTTTGCCTCGGTTGGGGGGGGGGTCGCATTTTTCAAGTTGACCAGCTGGCGTTTCGTGTCGGCCTCTCCCAGACTGCAACGGCTGCCGTCGCCGCATCAAGAACGGTCGGGCTTTGCTGGCTTTGGGCGGCCAGTGGCACCTGGGCTGCTTCAAGTGCGTCGTCTGCAGAGAGGCGCTGAGCGCAGAATACATCAGCAAGTAAATAGCCCTCACCTCGCCGTCATAGCTTTTTCTCGACGGCGAAGCGCTCGTGCGCCACGGTCCGCGTTTTACCTTGAGAAAGTCTGAGCGAACGTCACGACCGCGGGTGTCTGCTCGCAGAGCGACCGAGCGCTACGTGGCGTCCGCTTTGATTTCATTTGAGTGAACGGCGAGCCGCCCCGGCGGGCTTCATCGTACCTTCCGCCCGATAGGGACGGCGTTCCGTATTGCGAGCGGGACTACCAGCTTCGCTTTGGGGTGCGCTGTGACACGTGCCGGACGTTCATCACGGGCAAAGTCCTCGAGGTGAGCCGCGACACGTGCAGCTCGCGTTCACGCGGCAAAACGGGCCCCCATTTGGGATCGCTTTGATTCCCGAAGCCACCGGAAAAGGGAAAAAAAACCCAAATCCCAGCAAACGTCGCATTGCGCTTCCCAATGCGTTTGATCCCTTGTGCTTTCCTCAAGGCCGGCGAGCGACGCTATCACCCGGAGTGCGCGAGGTGCAGCCGATGCCAGCAAACGTTGGCGGAGGGCCAAGGCGTGTATCTGCAAGGCAAGTGGCAAGAACACTCTCGCTTTGGGCGCGCGGCGGCGACGATGCTTCAAGCCTTCTCCCTTGGCTAGGATCCAGCGTGTGGCACCCGGACTGCAGAGAGAGCAGCGGAAACCGTGACGGCCGCAGGGTAAAACGCGCCGCTTGCCTTGAAAGAGGGGAAAGGGGGGGGGGCGGTTCGGAGGGGCCGCATCTGCTCGGGCTCCTCGGAGCACCTCGTCTTCATTTCTTTCTCCCTCCGAGTGAACTGAAGTGCATTTTTCCGCTTCCGCCCCTCCCCCGCCAGTTGCGTTACAGACCAGCAATATCGAGACCCCCCTGCAGACTTGAAACTGGTTCAAAAGCTCAACGTGAGCACGATGTCCTGCTGTCAATTGTTTTTTTTGTTTTTCTGGTGCCGTGCCATGAGAGTTTTCAAACGTTTGGCTTCAGAAAGGTTGGCAGTCGCCGAGCAGCGATGCATGTGCGCAGCACAGTTGCCCCGAGCGAGCCACCTCATGAAAAGAAAACGCCAGCAATGAAACTTGAAGCCAATGAACCTGACGCGGCTTTCTCCCCCTCAGGCGACTCCAACTCTGTCGGCGAGCTCCTGCTCCGGACCCGCCTCGTGCTCGCCCGGAAGCCCCCGACGCTCCATTTGTGTAAGTCGGCCAAGCCGCTTTCTTCCCGGCGTTGTTTGGGGGGGGGGGGGGGGGGGGGGGCAGGTCACCGTCAACTCCCAGTCAGGGAAAGATGACCGAGGGCTGCGAGGTCGGCAAGGGAAGAGCAAGAACCGATCCCAAGTGTGAAAATGCTTTCTGGCCCTGCGCCCCTCCCATTCGTCTTCCACAATGGCGAGACGTCCGCAGTGAAAAGGACGAGCGCAGTTGACGTTGTCGAAAGGAAGTTGAAGCTGTGTCACCGCCCGTGTCACCGCCCCCACTAGTGCCAGCTTTGACTTTTCGCCCGTCTCGAGCCGTCACGTCCGCCGCCGTTTTCAGCCTCGCCGTGCTTCCGCTCTTGCCCCGCCCCCATCCGCATTTCCAGGCTAAAGTCGACGAGCGGATGATGGATTACCGAGACTTGGCGGCCATTCCCAGAGTCAAGGCCATTTATGACATTGAGCATCCCGATCTGATGTCCTACAAGAGCGACGGCATCGGCGGAGGCGACGCGCGGGACAGAAACAGCTCGGCGGAGGTAACAAAACAAATCTCCGTTTCACTCTCTCTCTCTCTTTACGTGAGCAAAGGCTATCTCCAAATGCTGCATGCAAGTAGAGGTCAAGCTCTCTCTCTCTCTCTTTTTCTTAGTCTCTGGCAAATGTGTCGGGGACCACGGAGGTAAATCTTGCGCCTGTCGAATCAACGCGCCGTCACCTGGTCCCAATGCCCCATCGGCGTGGTGTTGTTTGTCAAGGAAAGTGACGACTTGAGGAAATGCCTTCCCAAATCGGCCAGCCACGGCTCTTTCGGCGTCGGCTCGTACGGTCGTCACGGCTACGCGCCGACTCGGTCGCCGCAACACTTCCACCGGCCGGGTAAAACATTTCTCAACTTCATCCCCGCTCATCGGCCCGCATGATCGAGCGACTCCCGTTTTGCCGCGCTCTGACTTTGATTTGACATTGCTGCATTTTGTGCCGACGCCCCTTTTTTTGTCCCCCGACAGATGCGGCTTTCGACGTGTACACGACGAGACCTCCCGTTTTCAAGCAGCAAGGTACTTTCGGTCTCGCTCGCTTCCCACAACGGGGATGATCTCGGACCCACATCATCCCCCGTGTGCCCTTTTGCATTGCCGTAGATCCGAGCGCCGGCCAGACGTCCTCTTTGCCCGCGTACGCTTGCGAGCGCCTTCATCCGGTGAGTCCCTTTTCAAGCGCTCTCTTCACACCGACTTTGGGCTTGGCTCCAAGCACGGCCATTCGTTCTCCCAAGGAGCCTCGGCGTCAAAGGAAGTCCAAGGAGGCTCTCTTCAAAATGGTTTGAGAACAAATGAGTGACTTGTTGAACAACAACAAAAGAAAAGGTCGTTCCACGAGTCATCCTCTTTTTCTTCTGAAAGAAGAAAAAGACGGTCCGTTTGAAGTGCTCTGTCACAGGTCGGAGCTTCGAATTGAAGTTTGTGTCTCAGATGGCAAACAATCCTTGATTTCCAACACTTTGAGATGTTTTTCTTTTTGGCTTCTACTTAGCCACAATCTGCTGAGGTCCTTCGGAGCAGCGGCGACACTTTGAGAGGTACTTGGAGGATTCTGCGGTGGTTTTTTGTTTTTTGGTTCTGTGCTAATCATCCTAAAACAAGCATTTTTTTTTTTTTCCCCTTTCAGATTTCCAGGTACGGTAAAAAGGATTTTGCAGGAATTGGATTGGATCAACATGATTGTCAAACGTACTGCATGTGCAACGTACAGCGCAGATGAAATTTCTTCCCTCTTAACATAAAACCAGAAGAGCCGCTAGAATTGAGTCGCTAACATCAAGCATCCATGCGACCAAGTCCAAAATCAAAGCTCAAGTCCATTTGCAGCCCCCGGTGACATAACTGCTGCGTCTTGTTGAAGCGCCATCTCGATGTTGCTTGCAGTCAACGTGCTTGTAACGCTGAAGTGTTGCGGATCTCTTGTCGCTGCAAGTGTTTGCTTGTGTGTCTAGCTCGTCCACGACAGTCCGCATCCGTTTGCACCAATGGACCGAGGAGTGTCCATGCCGAATTTGCTGGAGCCAAAAGCAAGTATTGCGCGCTTGCTCGACCCTTCTCTCCAAATTGTGTGCTTGAAGACGAGTTTGTCTTGTTTGCAAACACTGACCGTGCATGTGTGTGTGTATGTGATTTTTTTTTTTTTTTGTGTCCCTTTTACTCTGGACGTTTGATATCTATTTTGGATGACGAAAACGTCTCGCCGTTGCCTTTGTTGTGCCAAGGTCTACCCGTACGAGATGCTGACGGTTGCCAACAGGGGACGTGCGAAGCTTCCCAGAGAGGTGGACAGAACGAGATTAGAGGTAACGCTCCGCAGCATTCTCCACAAGGCAACGTTACAGCGTGCAACTGTGCCATCGAGATGTATTTGGCGGCGTGAAAACGTGGCAATCAAAGCAGACGAGAGATCTTGATGATGCCATCTACCATCGCGTGCTGATCCCAACACGAGTGCTTTGCTAGTCAAGCCATTTTGCCCTCACCGACCAACCAGAGGCCGGAAAAATGCTGACCCGAACCGACGTGGCGACGTGCAAAAGTACCTCCAAATAAGGTGGAGCATCCACGCGCACCGCGCGCAGCCAAAAGAAAGCGACAGTCGGGACCAAATACTGCAAACTTGGCACGTTGACGGATGGCGGTGCTCTTCCGACAGTGATGCTCTGCTTTTCTTTCGTTTCAGCGTCACCTGTCCCCAGAGTCCTTCTTTGAGATCTTCGGCATGGCCGTCAAAGAATTTGACCGCCTTCCGCTTTGGAAACGAAACGACATGAAGAAAAAGGCGAATCTCTTTTAAAATGTCTTCATTGCACTCGACTGGATTTTCTTTGCAGACTGCGATGATTTCAACATACAGAAGGGGGCGGCAGAGCAGCACGCGTTATGAGTTGATTTTTTTTTTCCTTCTTTTTTTTTTTTTTTTTAAATCTCAGCACGTGCTCGAGTATTCCGAGGACTAAATGGTCGGAGCTAAAAGCTGAATCCTAGCAATGTTTGCGCGTAGAATGTCATGTTTAAGCAATATGGAAGATCTCCATCAGTCTTTTACCATTGTGACGTGAATGCCTCGTCGTGTATTTGCCTTGCAAAAATGATGATTGAAACCAAAGACTGAGTGGAGGAGATTGACATCGTGGTATGTCCGGGCTCTTTTATTTTCTGAACTTGCTGCAACGATGATGTCCCAAAATGATGAGGACTGCACTTGGAGCACAATTGGGAGAAAATAACAGGTTGATGAGCTGCCGTCACAAAAGGCCCCTCCATCCTCTTCTTGCGTGATGATATCGAACGTCGGACTACATGATGAGGATGGCGTGGTCTCGAAATCATCGTGAATCCGGGCCGTCCAGCTCCAAACTAATGACTTCTTTTTCACACAACTCTGCTCAAGCGGCATGAAAATAAAAGGAGCTGAAGTGTCTATTCGTGGCTGAGTAGGTGTTTTGTTCTTTCTTTCTTTTCCATCCATCCTCATCACCGAAGGCTTGCAGCAGAAGCACCTCATTTTTGACTTTGATGTGGAGCTGAAAGAGCCACTTTTTGATGACGGATGCCGACTTCCTTGGTCTGCTTCGTTGGGCTGCGCGGACAGAGGGGGACAGAGACCTTTTGTGGCAACGATCTTGTTTGCAGATGATTTCAGCTCATTCAATTGCAGTCACTCGATGAAGAAGGCAGCGGGAAAGGCATCTCCATCGAGTCTGAAAAGTCTGGAATTCCGAGGGAGACGATCCACCATCGCTCTGTCAAGGTTGGTAGATCGTCTTACGATACGCTGCTTCAAAGAGGCCATCTGTAGCCACACGCTCACTGACAAATCTACTTTTGTTGCTGTTGTTTGTTTTTTTTGGGGGTGGGGGGTGTGTGTTTCCCACTTGAGTTGTCGATGTTGAAAAGAATTTGAAATGATTTATCTTGGTGTCATCTTCTCATAACACAAAGCTCACGTTGAACTTTTGAGATCCCCTGTATTTACATTGCAGTGTCTGCACGCTTTCCTTGAGTTCGATCACTCCTTGTACTTTCACTGGTGGTCTTTTTTTTTTTTTTTTAAACTATCGGTATCTGTCTGTCTGTCTTACAACTTTGGCCGCCCCCGTCCAGTAGCAAGCGTCCAGTTGCCGTTCCGCGGCCCGTTTGTTCGGTAGCCAAGGTTAAAGCCCACCAAGCTCCAGGAGGGTGGGACTGAATCCAGGCTCCCGATTGGCCAGTATCGCGGTCAGTCACGAAGTAGCCCCTCCCTTCTTTGCACCAACTCGACGTCCGGCCAAAAGCGGCGTTTTGACGAAAACCTCCAATTCGGCCGTGTTTTGAAACGCGAATCATGCGCGGAGCGGAAGCCAAGCGCGCTTGAACGCACTCTCGCTCGTTAGCTTGGAGGAGGCTCGGATTCCCTTCGCTAAGTTGCCGCCCCCCCCCCCCCCTCCCGCCCCCGCCCCCGCAGTGGAGGCTGCCGACGAGACCCGTCAGGACCAGAGCGGTGTCGGCCACCACTCGTCGACGCCTCGTTGAGCGACGCAATTACGCCCCCAAATTTGCACACACCTGCCTCCGCTGGTCGACAACATGGATCCACAAGGGCCTCGGAGCGAGAAGTCGCAACGGCTTCGCGTTCGCCTCCGCCGGAGCACGACGACAATGACGTCCAAGTGACCGAACGAGCACACCGGTGTCACCTGGAAACTTTTTGGGCGCAGCTTCAGTTTGATTTCAAAGCGCCCACGGCGTCGGTCCTCCTCTCCCAGCAGCATGTCGGCCAAAGAGAAGCCCTGTGGGAACTTCCAAGCCAACATTTTTCAGAAGAGCAAATGTCAGAATTGCTTTCAGCCTCGAGAGTGCCACCTGCTCGACGACGAAGACCTTGGCCAGGTCAGTGCTTCCATACTCGACTGCACTTTTTCCTATGGAAAGAAAAAAAACAATGTCACTCGGATTGCGAACATGCACTCGCATTGTATACTTGAGGAGAGGTGCAGATTCTAAAAAGTCAACAGTTCAAATGATGTCGAGGGACCGATTCAACTCCGATGCTTGAGTCCAAACCAACTTTTGAGCACAAAGATTAAAAGTTGGAGGGTCGCCCTGACTGTCGAGTCATTCGATTACAAGTCAAACGTTGTCCTCCAAAAGCCATTTAGGAGGATGCGAGCAGTGAATAGCCGCTCACAAGTGGGTGTTTCTGCACCCCCCCACCCCCCAAATTGCGCAAATCCCAAACCGGGACTGAGCGCAAGACGGTGGCATTGAACTTGCACAGGTGGATTCGCTCACACTGGTCGGCGATGCTGACGTCTCATTTCTTCCTCGAAAGCGATGCGAGTTCTGCCAAATGAGAGCTTTTCCATCCAGGGCCAGCCACACATTGGACATTGCGCCCCCCCCCCAACACCCCCTTTGTTCTTTAAAAATGCATGCGGCTCTTCCGACGGTAAGAAGCAGAGCACGCACACGACGGTGTTTGGGAATGGCCGCCCCATTGTTTGGTGGAAGATTAATGTGAAGAAGGAATGGCCGTGCGCTACGTGTGTGTGTGTGTGTGTGTGTGTGTCAACAGAGCCTCCAAGCGCAAAGGTTTCTTTCTTCGAAGTCGCTTGGTCAGGAAGCCAAAGACTCTCTCTGGTTGCCCTCGAGTTTGGAGCTTTGCCCGTCACTTCTTCCGACCGTCAACTTTTGCTGACGAATTGGCTCCAAAACGATGGGCGGCTTCCTTCCCAGCTGCTCAGAGAGTGACGGCTGCGGAAAAGCAACGGCGCGCTTTCCTTCCGAGGGGATGGAAAATGGCTCTTTCTTCGCCTGCGGAACGCCCGCCGTCCGTCTGCCGCCAACCCGGCCGGCCGCTCGCGTCTCGCTTGTTGACTTTTCCTCCGCCGGCGTGCTGGCAAATCCCCTTTTTGTCCTTGACAGGCGAAGCCCATCTATGGAGGCTGGTTGCTCCTCGCGCCGGAGGGAAGCCGTTTTGACAATCCTTGCCACAGAACTCGGGTGAGTTTTCTTTCTACGTCTGTGAAAAGAAGGAGAAGCGAGCGGTCGGGAGCGATGACGTGTCCCTCGCGCGGCCGCTTTCAACGGTTGCGGGCCGTCGCTTCCGACACGCCGGGACGGCGCGTTCGTTCGTCTGGCGGCGGGGGATGAACACGCCAGAGCCTCTTTTTGAGGGCCGCGGCGTCACCCCGACCCCGATTGGCCGTTTTCTCCAAAGTCTTTGACTGCGCTTGGAAAATCTCCACCGCATTCAAAGCCGCCGTTCCTCACGCTGAAGTTTTTCTTGTGTCAGTCGCTCATGCCGCGCTTTGTCCTTTCTCTCCATTTTGTTTGTTTTTTTTTTTCCCCATGCAGAAATGGCAACGGCGTTTTTTCATCCTCTTCGAGCACGGCTTCCTCCGCTACGCGCTGGATGAAATGGTGAGTAAAAGCAGCTTTGTCTCTCCTCGGGTGTCTGTCGTATGGTGAGGGAGGCGCGACCTTGTCTCCCACCTTTCGGCCTTTTGTCGCACGTGCTGTGAAAGCTTCTTCCCAAAACCTCGCTTATCTCCCTGCGGATATTCTCCCGGGGTCAACCAAGCATTTATTTATTTCGGGGCTTTATTTTTTTTTCCGACTTGAGACTCGCAACCAAAGCTATCGGACGAAACGGAGGCCAACGATTCGCCGCCAACGCGTTCGACGGCCAAAGTGGCACGGCGGCGTTGCGAAGGCCGCGGAGAGTCACGTGCGCGGCTTTGTGGCCTGTTCGCGTACGGCGCCGCGTCCTCACCGTTCCAAAGGCGAGCATGAGTGAGATGTCAACAGTCGCATGCGTTCGCGACTTGGAGATCTGATTTGTTGTTGTACATTTCAACGCTCGACCTAACCTCTTTCATCGTACGAGTAGGATTTAAAAAAAAAAAGAAAAAGTCGCAATCGACGCAAGATGGTCACGATTGACAACTTTTTCCCGCTATGTTGAAAAGTCGTGAGGAACGGCGAGACGGAGCACGTCCAGCTTGACACGTTGGCATAAGCGAGCGAGCGCTCTCGTCCGATTGGCGTCGGAATGGCCCGATTGTTGGTTCCTCGTCGATGGCCGTTTTGCCATCTGAAGCGGGCCCTCGCCCAGCTGTCGTTTGTCAGCCCGCCTGTCAAGCGCGGCTGTCGTGCCGCCCTCTTGAGAGCCCTCTGTCCATTTGGAGTCCCCGGCCGGGCACGAGCGCTCGCCCCCGCTCCCTGAACAAGTGGCCGCCTCCTTCAGGCAGGTGTCGATCTGAAGACTCGGGGGGGGGGGGCGTTTGATGTGAGAACAAAATACAGAAAGGCGTCCGAGGTCATCGGCAGTCGGAGGTCGAGTTTTGGAGGCGTCTGGCTCGCAAAAGCTCTCGCGGGCTCGAGCGGAATGAATTCTGCCACCGCGTCGTCGGCGGATGCGCGAAAAACCGCGTGACGGGATACGCCAAGGCGCGAGTCCCCGCCCTCCGCCGCAACTTGGCCTTTTCTGTCGTGTCTTCCAGCCCAGCACTCTTCCCCAGGGGACCATCGATATGAACCGCTGCTCGGACGTCACGGACGCAGAGTCCAGGACGGCTCGCAAGAACTCCTTGTGCATCGTCACCCCTGAAGAGGAGCACTTCCTTCGAGCCGAATGTCAAGAAACCATCGACGGGTGAGCGGGCTTGCGCGTCGGATCGGGAGTCTTTTTGGCGGATGGAGTTCGCCGAGCCTGAACGGTCGTTTGGGGACTGACTTGTCTTGGGCAGCGGGAGGCGGAAGGCTGAGATTGAGGGCGAGGTTAAAAGGGAGCAGGGAAAAGGGAGAAGGGAGGCAGCTTTGCCGGCGCGCTCCGCACGGGCGTTGCCCCGAGAAACGGGGGCGGAGGTGTGAGCGGCGGCTGGCCGAAGAACGGCATCGGGGAGAGCGCAGATTGTGGAGCGATGGAGAAGCGGCTTGCCGTCACGCCTCGGCAACTTGTTGACCAAGACACCTTGGATGTCCTCTCTTGGCGCCTTCCAGATGGCGGCAAGCTCTGAGCGTGTACCCCAGAAGCAACAAGCAGAAGAAGAAGCGCAAGGTGGAGCCACCCGCTCAGCAGGTGAGCCCCTTTCAAGGGAGCCGCGCGCCGCCGAGCCTCGGCGGGCCCTCGTGGCCCCGGAGGTTGCGCCTGGTGAACGTGCCGCTCGGGGCTTGGGCCCAGCTCACTGCCTTGACGGCGCTCCTTTGGGCAGGCCCCCAAACGTCGCCATTGGCCTCCGCCTTCCCAAAGAGTTCTCTCGCTACTTTTGCTCCTTTCCAGGGGAGATGTCGCCAAAGGTCACGACTTCTGGAGCGTCGATTGCACGCATGCCGACAAAACTTTTCACTTCTTTTTTTCTTTTTTGTGTGGTCGTGACCTTGCCTCCCATTTTGTCTTCTCCCCCCCCACACACCCCGTGCAGGAACCGGGCCCGGCCAAAGTGACGGTGACCAGCGGCGGAGACGGCATCCCCCGCCTGCCGATGGGCCGGCCCACCCGGTGGCAGGAGGAGAAGCGCCGGAGCCGCGCCGCCTCATTTCTCTGCCAAGCCGACTCCGCCAGCGCCGCTGCAGATGGTCGGCGCCATCGCCTCTCAAACCGTGTCCGACCCCCGCGGGGGCGGGCCGGATGAGCGACAAAACGGGAAACGCGGCCGCAAACCTCATGTCCTCCAATTGCAGACGGCGGCGCCATGAGCACCGGACGCAAAGCGCGGGTGGAGAGCGAGTCCCGGCCCTCTCCGAAAGCTGCGCAGAACTCCCGACCGCCCCGGCGACTCTCCCCCACGTACGCTTCCCGAGCCAAAGCCCCGATGTCGGCCCATCCCGCGTCCCCGGGAACGCTCGCCTGCCCCGGCGACCGCGCCATCGCGCCGGACCGCCGGCCCGACCGCGAGACGCCCTCCCGGGAGGCGGGCGGAGGCGGCGCGGCGAGTGCGACTCGCGGAGGTGCCGGAGCGGCGTGCGCCGTCACCTCCCGCCGAGCCTTTGCTTGGGAGCAAAAGCCACGAGACCCCAGAGCGCGCACGCAAAGTCCCGGACGTGAAGAGGTGGCCCGGCTGTTTGGGGAGGAGCGCAGGTGAGCGGCGGCGTGCCTCGCAAATGTCGGAGTCATTCCAGGTCCTCTCGCGGCAATTTTCAGCTTTGCTTGGAATACGTCGACGCCAGATGCCGAGAAGGCCCGCTTCGGCCGGGACGCGTCGCGCGTTCGCTGGTGAACGTGGCGGCGCCTTCACGGTAGCTGTCCTTTTTCACGCTGTCGCGCGTTTTTTAAGGGCGCCGTGCACTCTGGAGTCCGGCCGCGTTGGGCTTCGGCGGGCCTGTTCGCCGCGCTTTGCCGGGACGTGTCAAATTTGGAAGACGCCGCGTTGAAGTCGACTTGAATGATTGGCGACTCAAACGTAAAGTGAGCGCGTCGAGTGCGCTCGGCTGAGAAGAAGGCGGCTTCCGCGCCGTCTTCTTTTTTGCCAAATCTCGTCTCGTCCTCCCAAATCTGCTTGTCTCAAGTTGAACCCAAAGGCGCTCTCGACGCGGCTCGGCGTTTTGCTCCTTAAGCGAGCAAAATGAGCTCTCGCGGGCGCAGCGGCGCTGGGTCCAAAGCAGAGCGTGGCGGCATTTGGGTCCGTTTCCACTCCCGCCAGATGATTTGGAGTGCCGAGCGCATGTGTTCCTCTCTTTGACCCTTGAGTTGTTTTGCTCTTTTTTCCAGGGGCTTTGGGAACAGCGCTCAGCTCCCCGCTGGTCGTCGGCGGCCGTTCCTGCTCGCTCTCATTTCATCTCTTCTGCGCTCATTTGGAACACACGCGCGCTCATGTTGCCGGGGGCGGCTTCCTCTCTCTTCTGACGCAACGGGAAGCGATTTTCCGTGCCTTCCGTTCGTTCCGCCGTCACTTGCTGCAAATCGAGCGTTTCCTTCTATTTGACATGGAAGCGCGCCATTCCCATTGACCCTCCGATGTGTCTTGAGGTCCATCTCCTGCGGAGACGCGGCGTGAACTTGCACCTTGTTTTCCATGACAAGGTGCTTTGAGTCAAATGTTTTCCAGAGTCACTCGTGTCTCAAGCTCCACCTCTCGCGTGCCGACGGAGCCTCTCGCCATGATGGCCGTTGTTGCTGCCGAAAACTATTTCTTATTTCAACTCAGTCTGCAAGCAGCGATTTTTCAAGCTCAAATTCTGCCGGGAGATTGAGTGACAAAACCGAGTTCCGGCGCTTCACATGCGCCCGCTTTGTTGCGCTTGATTTTGACTGATCAGAGCGACCGTCTTCTGTCCGTCGCAGACGTTGGCGAGTCATCGGCCGATTTGAGGAAAGTCCAAATGCGGGGCCAACGGACACGAGCGGCTGCAGCCAACCGCCATCGGACGGCGACGACGCGCGGCGACGAGGCCGCCGCGACGAGAGACGTGACCTCTCCGGCAGATGTGTACGCGTGTCTCTGAAGTCAAACGCCGCAAGAACGTTTGCCGCACGTGGCCGGGGGCTCGTCCTAAGACGTGGCTGTCGCTGTAGGACGCGCCGTCGGATGCGGGAAAGGAGCGCCGGGTCCCGGATGCAAACTTGCCACGAGCCAAATCGCCGGACGGCGCGGTCACCGAGTCCGCCGTGACGGTGAGTCTCGAACCTCGCGGCGCTTCACCGTTTCCGCCGAGCCGAGCCATGCCGGTCTAATGCCGCGGGGGAAGGCGGCCCGACGCTCGGCTCGCCGACCTTCCGCGCCGCTTCCCGTGCCCAAACGGAGGCCAATGGCCGAGGCGTCGCGACCATCCAAAAGGGACGGCGCGTTTCTCGGCCCGGTTGGCAGACGGGGGCGCGTCCAAAAATTGGAACGTGGCGAAAACGGTGATTTGTGTCAGTCCTACGTTTGAACACGCGCATGCGTTCCTTCCGCGCCGACGGATGCGTTCCAAGTGTTGATTGGTTTGAATTGAGATGATCGGATCTCAAAACGAAGGTGGCCCCCGATTGGGAGTCCTCTCAATTCAAACCGATCGACACTTGACACGTGCCCGTCGGTGTGCAATGACGCAACTTTCCCGTTTTGAATGGGACGACTGAAACAAATGCCAAATGGTCTTTTTCACGCCATTCAAATTGTTTGGACGAGCTGCGGTCTTGCGTTCCTCCCTGGCGGTGTGCCGAGGGTGAAGGCCAAGGGTCCTTGAAAGACGGGATCGTCGGCGGACCAAAATATCCCGCAGCGTTTGTTGCTTCGATGAAATCTTGGGACGCGCGCGCCGGTGTTGCTGGGCCACATTGAAGTCTTCTGGCATTTCAGGGCCGCACATGGTCATGTTTCATCGGATCCCCCCCGCGTGCCCCCCCCACGACCTAAAAAGTGGGAGGAGCCTTTCTCTGTTGTCCCCGACTCGGGCTGTTGACTCATCCCACGTGTAAAAGTTAAGTGCCGCGAGTGGGATGAAAGAGTTGAGTGGCAAGCC
>CAAKHF010010298.1:4362-19905 GCA_901007745.1 Hippocampus kuda | reverse complement strand
CACACACACGCACACACACACAAATGGGCACAGAGTTGTGTAACAAGTCCAGCAGCATGAGGTGTCCCACCCCTTGCTTTTACATTCTCTTTTCAGTGTCTCTTGTTGTCCCCGTCGTGAACCCGATCTCTCCTCACACCCAGCTAGAGAGTGAATGTGGGGTGGTGGTGAGCCTTATTGGGAGAGGGTGGGGTCAAAGTAATATTTTGTAAAAGAAATATCAATATTTAAAACCCAGAATCAGTCATAGTCACGGCAGTTAGACAAGTATTAAATCAGGTCCCATAACCAATGCTATGCAACAAGTTGAAGTTGACATGAAATCCACACATGCAAATTCAAATTGGACCATGGTGGTGCGTTGCAATTGACTCAAGATTACATTTGTGTCCCATAGATGACTCAGACTATATTTATTGAAGCAGCGTTAGACCACAATCTGCAGCCCAGTGTGAGGTGACCACGACCTTGAGCCCCTGTGACATTAGTATGCTGCATGCGCTCCTCAACTCAACTCTATTTATAGAGCACTTTAAAACAACTACCGCTGTATACAAAGTGCTGTACATGGAGCAAATATATCTACAACAATAAACAATAAAACAATAAATTAATAATAAAGACAGCAGAAAGCACAAAACCAGTCAAACTAAGATCAAGTATGAGTCATGCTGAGTCAAAAGCCAAAGAATACAAATGAGTTTTGAGACAAGTTTTAAAGATGGGCAGCGAAGAGGCTTGCCGAATGTTCAGTGGGAGGTAATTCCAAAGAAAGGGACCAGCAACGGAAAAGGCTCGATCCCCGCGGAGCCTCCGCTTAGTTCTTGGGACCTCAAATAGTGTCTGGTCCGCAGACCTGAGGCACCACGCAGATGTGTTGAGGCGGAGGAGCTCAGAGAGGTAAGGTGGAGCGAGGCCATTTAAAGATTTGAAAACGAATAATATAATCTTAAAAAGAACTCTAAAATGTATTGTGAGCCAGTGAAGGGATGCCAGAGTAGGAGTGATGTGCTCCCTCGTACAAGTACCAGTCAAGAGGCGAGCAGCAGCATTCTGGACCAACTGGAGACGCTTAATGGAGGATTGGCTGACTCCAAAGTAAAGTGCATTACAGTAATCCAGCCGGGACGTGACGAAGGCATGAATTACTGTTTCAAAGTGCTGATGAGAAAGGAGAGGTTTTATTTTAGCCAGCTGCCTAAGATGAAAGAAGCTGGATTTAACAAGGGCACCAATTTGCCTGTCCAATTTAAAATCACTGTCCAGTTTAAGACCCATGTTTGAGACTGTTGACTTAAGATAAGGAGCAAGGGGGCTCAAGTCTACAGGATGGGATGCACAAGAGCCACTGGGACCAAACACTATCACTTCTGTCTTCTTTTCATTGAAATTCAAGAAACACTTCTGTCTTCCTCACTATATTCACTCACACAAGCCATCTTCATCTGAGTGGAAGCCGTCCAAGACAATTTTCGCATCTCATTAAAAAGGTACTTTCAACCGAGCAGGTCTGGAAGGCCACACAGCAACCGATGTTAATGTACAAGTGATAAAGTCACCATTTCACTTGATCCGAGGGCAACTCTTGTATTTTTCTGGCCCTTTGCCACAATTGGGACCTGCACTGAGATACATTTTTTTTCTGCATGTATGAGTTTAAATCAGTCCAATTAACAGAACACTGGTGATTGAATCAGTGTTTGGTCCACATGAATGAATTGGGGTTGACAAGAGCAGACCAGCTCAGCAGAAGCAGCAGCACTAATTGCTGCCTCCAAAATAACAATTTAAATGAAACAAGACTTCTCAGAAACATGGTGGATATGCCACACCGTTGTATTATATTACACTTGTTGACCTCGGTGACACTGATGCAAGACTGCATTCCATCTTGAATTTCTTGAAGTTTACAGAATAAGCTCCCTCTTCGATCTCAATGATAGCAGCTTACTGTTTATTAGCAGGAATGTTCACCCTTCATGCATCGCTGCGCCAATGACATTTGGAGCTGGTCAGGAGCCAGCAGTTGGGACTACACACAACACTCCATCTTCCACATACAGCAAGCAGCCATGTACTCGCGTGTCCATATATTGTAATTAGTTTTGCAGTACAGTACATAAACCTATTGAAACTAAAAGTGACGAGTGTCACTTTTCCACCGCACTTAAAAAGTGAGTCATACATACAAACTCTAACACTGTGCTGTCCACCTAATTTGGAGGAGGAAAAAAACCTCAAATTAAAATTGAAAGTCTACAGTTCAAACATATCTCGTTGGTTTCATTTTAGCCAAAAAGATGAGTATGTGCCAATATTTATGGACCTGGCCGAAATACTGCACTGTGCAAAGCAATGGCACAGCAACACAAATCACGTCCTTTTCTGTTTTTTTTTTTTTTGTCTAGTCTAGCTGTGTATCTTCACAAGTCACAGTGACACAGCAATAATGAATATGCTTGGAAAAATGAGAGAGCAGCAGTGGGGTTTTTTTTTTCTTTCCATCACTCATTTGTTATCAGGTCGGTACATTTGGAACATCAGTTGGAAAGAGAACACGCTTGTACATGCATTTGCCAACCGCCAATAGTGATTAGCACGGTACAGTGGAAAAGGAGCATATATTTTGTGAGCTCTTAGAAACCCTCCCTTCCTGAACACGAAAGTTGTTATTTAGGAGAATTATGTCAAATGAATAACCACTTCAATGCACACCAACTGACTTGTTCAAAAATTTGTGGAATGGCGAGTCACTCACTGGGCATAGAGGACACCATTACTTTTTAGTGCAGATCTGCAAGAGGCAATTTCAAAACGAGGATTATTTCTAATTTTCTCATTTATTTTCCTCCATGCATCCTCTCGATGGCACTTGTCCTCATTTGGGTCACAGGTCAGCAGGAGTAAGTGACCCTGGGCTGCTTACCAGCCAATTGCAAAGCATCAAAAGAAAAACAATCGCATGCACATTCATCGATTCACACACGTGGAGCTATGAATAAGTTGGAGTCTTCAATGAACCTACCATGAATACTTCTGAAATGTCCACACAGGAAGGCAGGAGCAGAGATTGTAATGACTTAATATTAAAAAAAATAATAATACACTCAAAAGGAAACACGAGTAAGAGGTGGTGTCTATTTCTTCAAGTTTAATTTTTTTTTTTTTCGGACTGTTACTCTCTTGGTGGAGGCCATTACTCTTCTGAGTGCCATTCTCGTCGTCACTACGGTCACTGGGCAGTCGCACTGACAAACATCTACCGGTATTTATTTACATACATATTTCATACTTGGGGGACACACCAAAGTGTGACTCCGTACGTATCTACTAGCTGTCACCTCTAAATATAGACTGCTTTGTGGGTTACTTTACAACCCCAGCAGTAACAATACCAGGAAAGAATCTCTATGGCAGCTAATTATATCCACACATGCAAAATCCTCACATAGACTTACAGTTCCGTGCATGCACACACACACACACAGGAGGGGGCGTGTTTCTACGATTAAGCACGCCAGTATGACAGAGCTAGGCAGTGAAACCGGAGGACAGTGTGCAAGGCAAAATCTGAGCAACTGAAAGCCACAACGAAGCATGCGGGTCTGTTTTCTGACTTGGATAAGGGGTTTCCGTGCGCAACAATCACACCTTTTGAAGTCATTCATTTGTATTTCAGAAAACAATGCTGTGCTGCAGTGGGCCTAAGGTGGCTCGTCTGCGTCGCCTTTCACATAAAGACGCCACACATGAGATAATAAGTAGCGCTAATCTCCTCTGGCACTCGCACTCACTGCACCGTTTGCACCATGTGTGTTTATCGTGCAGCACCGAGGGTCCTAGCAAACCGTGCTAGCGTAGAATTCCCCTAAAATTAAAAATCAGTCACAGGGTCGGAATGACTGGGAGTCGCAGCTATGCTCCAACACAGGGGTCTCCAACGTGGTGCCCGCGGGCACCAGGTAGCCCGTGAGGACCACACCAGTAGCCCGCCAGTGCGAGGATTGTGAATTGCTAGTCGAAATTATGATTTAAAAATGCAAACACGGGCAGTATTATAGATTCTATAGCTACCTATTTAGCCATCTAGCTAGCTAGCTGTAGTATCTATCTATTTATATCTAATATTCTAATATTATTAAATGTAATTTGTACAAATGTTATTTCAGACGTGTATCAATTTGGTAGCCCTTCACACAATCAGGACACATGAAGTAGCTCTCACTCTCAAAAAGGTTGGTGACCCCTGCTCCAACACAACACAAGACACGTTTAAGCTTCACTGAACGACAATGTGGCTGGGTGAAATAAACTCTCGCAGATGTTTTAGGACAGCGTGCTGGGAAAGCCAAAGCAGGTGTAAATATACAAGCCCAACCAACCTTTTACTTCCTTCCTCTTTGGTCAGTGAATGGGAGAGAAGCGGCAGTGGTGATAGGTGGCAAAACAAAAAGAAAAGCACATGTCTCTTTTTCTCCTCTCTAACTTGCTGTCTGAAATCCGGCATAAACTCCCACTGACTCAGAGCGAAAAAAAGACCGAGACGGTGTGTGAGATAGAAAGAGGAAGATATGAATCAAGGGATCACCAGGAAGCGATCGTAAAAACAAATCGGTGCACTTGTCAATCTAGAACAGATCCTCCATGTAGCTGTTCTCTGATGGAGTCGTAATCGAGCAAACCGCAGAGCTGCTTTCTCCCTCAACTTCCTGCAGGGCTTCTTTGCTTCTCGCCGTTCACCAGAGAGAGAAATATCAACAGCTGGGAGTCTATATGTGAGAGGAACGGGTTATGTGTGTGTGTGCACTCTGCAAATGTGGAGATGTGTGTAAAAGAAGCTAAAGCAACCACGTGATTCAGGCTTAATCCCCCACCCAGTGGCTCTCACACGCACACACACACACACACACACGCACACTCACGCACGCAGAAACATGTTGACCAATCAGAAGCAGGCTCACACAATAATCACCCTTCCTGCTCCTCCCTTGCTAACTCCTCCTCTCTCGTCCACGCTCTCCTTCTCTGCCACCCTTCTCTCGTTTTCTTTGATCAATTCAAAACCTCAACACTCTTCCACATTCCGCAGTCCTTGCTCTCTTTACATCTTTCATTCAGACAACCTCACATAGCCCACAACCGTCTCTGGGCAGCTCGACTATGGTCGCGGATTATGATGCCGTCTGGCCGCAGACTACGCAACCTGCTGCAGTTGACTGATTTATAGTTCATTGTTTACAAAAGACACACATAGTACATTTAGACTCAAACGGCCCCACGGGCGACGGATAACAAATGTGCTTTGAAATTTGTCAGGGAAACATTGAAATGCAATGATGATGTCCCGGGACAGCCACACAGCAACTGTATGTGAATCTGGTTCAAGCCACTAATTGTGCATCCTTAATTGATACATAAAATTTCAATCCAAATTTAAGTAGGCCGCTTGTTTATTTTGTGACAGACAAACCACTTCACAACTTCATACAACAGTTAAATGAATGTTGAACATGTTAATTATTTGACTATAGTTTGCTGTAGAGTAGAATTGAACCGTATTACACAAGAACAAAAATAATAATAAATAATAAAATGTGAACTACAAGCACTAGTGCAGGGGTCGGCAACCCAAAATGTTGAAAGAGCCATATAGGACAAAAAAAAACAAAACAAATTTGTCTGGAGCTACAAAAAAAATAAAAGCCTCCTATAAAACTTACAATGAAGGAAACACATGTTGTATGTATGTAAGAGAATGGACTGTCTCAGAATAGTTTGTTATTCATTCCTTTGTTGTGTATTCACAAACGTCCCCATAGAATTTGTTTTGTGATTTCCTCGCTTGATTTTTTTTGTTTTGATGCATTTCTGTTTTTCGGAGGCTGTCTTTGAACGCCTCTCGAGTTGAACGAGAAGAGAGAAGGCATGGAGTCGGAAACAGACATGTCTGTGTTGGTCGAGACTGTTAAAAGCATAAATAAAATGTACGTTTTTAAAATAAGCCAACACCACAGCTCTCCTTTTTCGGAGCTTCAACATGTATCTATATCTATTTGAGCTATATTAGCCTATTATCAAAATCTTTTTCCATTTTCAAACATCTTTTATAAAGCTCCAGGGAGCCACTAGATGTCGCTAAAGAGCCGCATGCGGCTCTGGAGCCGCGTGTTGCCGACCCCCGCACTAGTGCTACTACTAAAATGCTAAAACTTGCTATAGTCTGGGCAGGCATCATTATTCGTCATTTGATGAACAATAATGACTATACATCCAGCACAAAGTCACTTTAACCAGTTGGAAGAAACAAATCATGAGAAACTTTGATTGCAGCTTAACCCATCAGATCACTGAACCCATCCACCACCTCTTTAATGGGTCTCTGACAGATTCTTTTTTCAATGCGCTACAGCTTCATAAGATAAAAGTTATGAATTTAAACAGACAAAAAAGTCATTCTTCATTCATTCAAAATGGCAATGGCTAATTAATGTACAGTTTATGACATTATTTATATCAAATGCATTTCACTGTCTCAATTTTGAATTATGGCACAAGAAAATCCTCCTTTGCCGCGTGCATATTTTCACTTTGGCCTGGCTTATTTCGACACAATATATGTGTATATGTGAACATATATTATACTATATATATATATATATATATATATATATATATATATATATATATATATATATATATATATATATATATATATATATTCCTTTCATAACTTTGCTGCTGTGAATTGGGAATTTCTCCATTCTCTTCTCCATTCTCCATTCTCTTATCTTATCTTATATTAATGATCTTTACGCAGAGCAGCAGGTTCTTTAGCCGACGGTTTAACGAAGAAATTTTTTTTTTTTTTTTTTTGGTGGTGGTTTACAACTAACGGCTCTCGTCTAACAGGTAAACTGCCAATGAGACTCTATTTCGCTATCTTGAAAAGTACACAACGGCGCCTCCTCCGTATCTGTCCACCTACTCTGATGCCATAAACATGTCCGGATGAAACATTGCCAATAATCCAGGTCCGTCTATGAGAATGTAAAATGTGTTTTGAAGAAAATATGCATACTACGGTCTAAAATCTGCTTTTCCGACTCATGTTAAGCAAGATGTTGAACTAAGAACAAGTTCCAAAACAGGAAGCTATAGCGGTATCAGCAGGCCCATTAATGTGGTACAACAAGGTTGTAAGGGATTTGGTATCGGGATCACATTACACATTAAAATAGGGGGACATGATTGACAGTTTGGAATACACTCTGGAGTGTAGATTTTAAATTGAAACTAGAACTCACTTCAATCTTCTCAAGTAGTAGGCTGAAAAAATGACTGGGTGCAATAACATACACACTGTCATTTTTACAGCAGAGTGTCCATTAATGTATAACTTCAAATACAGGGGTAGGAATGAGATAAATTCATACTTCCTGCTATTCAAAATATTAATGATCTGGTATGTGTAAGCAGGTCATTAGCTTTGTTGGATTGATTATTTTTTATTTTTCGCTCCGCTTTTTTTCTTTTCTTCCTTGCTTTTGATGATACTTGGATTCTTTTTTTTTCCACAATTTACCCTGCTGTATTCTTTTTTTTTATGCATGTTTGGAATAAATTGTGCGGCCCGGTAGTCCAGTGGTTAGCACGTCGACTTCACAGTGCAGAGGTGCCGGGTTCGATTCCAGCTCCGGCCTCCCTGTGTGGAGTTTGCATGTTCTCCCCGGGCCTGCGTGGGTTTTCTCCGGGTGCTCCGGTTTCCTCCCACATTCCAAAAAAAACATGCATGGCAGGCGAATTGAACACTCTAAATTGTCCCTAGGTGTGAGTGTGAGCGTGCATGGTTGTTTGTCTCTGTGTGCCCTGTGATTGGCTGGCAACCAATTCAGGGTGTCCCCTGCCTATTGCCCGAAGACAGCTGGGATGGGCTCCAGCACCCCCCGCGACCCTAGTGAGGATGAAGCGGTTCGGAAGATGAATGAATGAATGAATGGAATAAATTGTTAAAATAATGTTGTTACGCTGCAGAATAATTCATGGACCGGGTGTTGCGCTCTTTAAATATTAGCACATGCAAAAGGAGCAACTGTTTGCTTCGCCTCCAAGAATGAGAGGACTCAAATTATGTTTTCATTGAATTAACTTTGAGAGGAATGGTGGTATAAAAAAAAAAAAAAAAAAGACACAAGAGTAAAGGACTTTCCAGCAGTGTACAGCAAACATTTGACAGTAACATGTTTTTGAGTTATTGTTTTGGAGTTATTTCCCTTTTTTCTTTTTTAATTTCACCTATAAAAAGCTTGCGCAATACAGATTTTAATCTGCGTTGTCATTTATAGCGATGATGTATCTGGAAAAAAAAAAGAAAATTCCACCTGCTGCTGAACATAACCCTTATTTTCAGAAATATTACAAAATATACTATTTTAATTGATGGAAATGATGGGGAAAAAACATCCATAAAGAAAACCAGAGACTGTCGAGCTGAGCTAGGATCCAACAATTGAAATTTGGATCAGCCGCATATAGAACACGTTCACAAACCATGTTCCTTAATTTCTCTCTCTCTCTCTTTCTCTATCTCTCTCTCTCGTTTTATGGCAGCTGCTGCTCATGGACTATGGCCAGCCACTTTATCTCCCTCATTTCCACTCGCAGTCACACCCAAAAATAACTTTACATTGTTTGTACAAAAACACAAAAAACTATTTCGCTCTGTGGCATGGTGCAATAAACAGATGGAAAAAAAGATATGTGGGAGTTGACCCACTCAAATAGAACCGTGTTTCAACAACTAAATGGTGTTAGTCTTTAAATGACTCAACAGATGGGAAACATGTTCAAGCTCATCATTAATCATGACATCACCATGCCCCACAATCTTTTTTGAATTGTGGTATAATTTTGAACTGAAGCTCGGTTACGTGGCTGTGAATCTGCACACAAACAGTCGTGTGCAACCAAGGATCCTTTTTTTTATTTTGGCTTCTTTTAAGTCAACTTGTTTTGATGAAAGAAGGGTGGAGGGTTTTATTTTAAACAGCTGGAACATTTTCTGCTTTGAGTTCTACCCTACTGTATGGTAGATGGTGAATGCAAGATATTTCTCCTTTGCGTTAATGGAGCAAGTGATAGAAGTGGTTTTCATGAGTGGCTGGCAGTCCCCAAATGTTGGGACCGTGCCAGTCGAGTTTGGTTCCTCAATATAAAAGGCCTGGTCTTGTTACCATTCGAATGATGTAAGCAGAGAACACCAGGACAACTACAGCGGGAGGGAGGTGGTGACATTCATGACTCACTGATAACTGTCGGTCTGTCTTCTCCAGATAGCTCATCACAGACCAAAGGCGACCAACATCACTGCTTCACATCCACTTACAATAAATCGCAGATGACGTCGAACTAAATACAGGCGGGAAAAAGGCTTCATCCTCTGTGCAAACTTTTAGAAAAGTTTAGTTAATGAATCATCTGTCCACCCTTGCACTTTTAAGTAATCCCATACAGTGGTGAAGTCACTCGTCCTTTCCGTGACCCTCCTGATAAGATGTGGACAAAAACAAAAAAACCATCAGAGGAGGACCGCTGAATGCAGATCGGCATCCATTCACAGGAATGCAAAAAACACAAAATTCATGACTTGCACCTCTGCATTTTTCTTCCTCCAAAAACAAAAAGCCAAACTGGTGTGGGGACATTCATAGGAAATTAGCAGAAATAATCTTCCAGCAATTTTGCAGCCTGTCTTTGACCTCATTTCGCAAAGGGCGGCACCATGTGGGTTGTAGTCCTCATAACTTGAAACCCGGAGGGTCGAAAAGGCCTATTTCTTATATCATGTGGAGTGTGCATCCACACACACACACACACACACACACACACACACACACACACACACACACACACACACACACACACACACACACATCTACATGTACGCCCACATACTGAGAGAGTTGTCACTCCATCCATTTATCCTGTTCTTAACAGCCCGTCTACTTTGACGCTACCGTGGGAGTGATCCTAAATCGCCACTAATCCATTTTTGAGGGCGGAAGACGCATTTAGTCGGATGCTCCTGTGTAATGCAACGAGACGTAGTCACATTCACTTCCGGGGACAATTGCAGTGAACAATCTTGTTACTGGCTGCACTGCTGTGTTTCGAGCAAAGCAGAGAGAACAAAAACGACAAGGATGTACTCAAGCATTGTGTGGGTGGGCTTGTGGCTCAATTGCCAAGAGAAGACCGCATAGGACAAGCGATGCAGCAGCGCGAGTGTTTGGATCTGCCTGTTATTGCTTCATTTCCTTCATTGATTGTGATTTAATGAGTTGTGGAAGTGATGACGGGAAGTCTCCGCCTGGTCATCATCTCATCTGATCTGTGTTACCCTCGGTCAAGTTGAACTCAACTGACAGATTGCTGAGCAGCGAGAACAGAACCGCATACGCTGCATCTGCTCATTTAGGCAGCGTGCAGGACCGTGACGCAACACATTTCAATGTTCATCATTTGCTGTCATTTTTTATACCTTTTAAGTACCAGATCCAAGTTGAAATATGTCATTTGATCATTCTTTCACTGTGAGATGGCTCACACATTACATTACAGTACATATATATCTATATGATTGTGTCACCACGGATGCTCGAAGCAGATGCGACAGTTGATCAAATCCATGTTGGCGACTATTGGGTAAGACTGATACGAGAGGGCAAAGAAATGTGGATCGTACGTGCACGTTCCATGAGCGCTTGTTACTTGAAATCAAAGCCTCAAACGGAGGATTCCTCCTCCTTTTGTTTTTGCAGCTCAAAGGCGTGAAATTGGCCCCCAGTGCCTCAAAGCTGATGAATGCCCGTGCATTCCTTGAAGTTTCATGTGCGCTGACACTGAAAAAAAAAAAAAAACCCTGGTCAGAATTGTTCATTCCGTTCGAATAAATTTATCATCATGACAACTCTTGGCTTTGTAAAAAGACAAAGACAAATCTTGTAAAAACTTCATGTGCGTGGTGGGAGGGGGGCAGAAGATGTTCCAGATTTGTGACGAAAAATATGATATCATCTGCAATAATGATGTTATATAAGCAAAGCACAAACTTGTATCCTGATTAGAAAATTTGATGCAGGCCAACAAGAAGTCATTAAAATCGACCTGAAAGGACTGTAAAACGCCAACTGTACAAAACAATTGATTCCTTTGATTGTGTAGCCTCGCGTATATGCACACAAAGTCACTTTTACGATCTGGCACAGAGTGAATAGCCGAACGATGATTGCAGCTCCATGGATATGCGACACAATGAGGAGCTCAGTGCTGAATTAACTCTTGTGCGAGTTATTTGACTTCCTTCAAAGCTCCTGGTGACATCAATGTCTAGTTTGAAGAGGCTTTCAAAGGAAATGGATCCTTTTACATCGACTCCGCTGCTCTGCTCTTAAAGTATTTGCTGATGTTTTCAAACAAACACATTCCTGTTTGTTACTAGCCACACTTGGACTGCTTCTACAAAACAACAAATGAGTTTTGCACATGGGACAACTTTTAAGTTTCTGATATTCTCCAGGCATTGGAGTTTCTGTTCAATTCATTATGGTATGCACCAAAATAACTGACCCGTCCCACCGACTGACATGCACGCAGCGGTGTTACAATTAAAGGGTGTGTACATGTATGGCAATGGCAAAAAACTGCTTTGAATGTGAGGGCCTCCGCTTTATTTGTCTCCTGGAATAGAGTTTGTATTTCTGAGGCTGCTCCTTCTTCTGGCAATAAAAAGTCCCATGACAAGGCCAACATTATCATGTTGTCAGGTTACGGGGTGCATGGAAGGGTTAAGATGACGTGATGTATGCTGCTATCCTGTGCGACGTAAAGGATCATAATTTTTCCAAAGTCATCATTTTTCCCCCCCAACTTTTTCATCGAATAAATAGAATTTGTCTTCAGAATTAATTCCAGAGTACTTCCCTTGTACTTGTGATTTCACCACAAATTTAAGGGCCCGATTTTTGTGCCCATTGCAAGTCTAACTGTGTGCATGGGTGGAGTTCTCTTTCTTTTTGTAATTTCATCCAAGGAGGGCATCACTTTCCCCTCACTTTTGGAGAAAATTGTTTCAGTGCATGAAAACCTGCCGTTTGCATGGTTATCACATCTTCGTTGCTGGTGGTCGCGGTTCGTGGTTGTCCGAATTTTCTTTGAACACCTCTCACCCTCAACAAATATATTCGGAGTTTGAGAATCAGCTTTTTGGGGGGGCACGCCGATGTAATTGTGCGTTGGACCCCTATTTGGCTCGCGGCGGCCCTTGGCGTTTGCACCATTGTGACAGGGAGCAAAGGCGACTTGTTTGCCATCCAATGGAATCGGCTCCCCTCAACCCCTTTTAATTCAATGCAGGAGAGGCGCGCGGAGTACAAGGTGTCAGAACTCATCGGAGACCATGACTGAGATCAACAGGTGCAACGTACTCATGCATTTAAAAGGAACTGCAAGAAGCTCTGCACTTGCGGATGATGTAAAGTTGGCCGCTGTGGAATGGGCACTTGGAGACCGCCTTCCACCCTTTATCATGCGTCTGTGTGTGCCGAGCTGCACGATAGTTGTGCTGCAGATAGGGGCGGGGGTACTTTTGAAAATATTTCGAAGATTCTAATTACGATAATTTGCTCAATGAATTCATTTCTAAATGACTCAGAGGGGTTGAGGCACGCTCTTGCCATTTTTATGAATTAAATACCATGACATCCAGCACACATGTCCGAGGAGCTCAGACTCAAAACGACCAAAATCGTGTGACACTACCTGCACCCCAACTTAGACCAACTAAATTCTAGTCGACGTTCTGTCGCTAATTTGTCAGGTGCATGCCCTAGGTCCACCGGAATGCCCAGCGAAGCGCAACTCTGTCAGCCAAATTCCCAAACACGGTAAACTAGCCTTGACCCAGCACGAAAATGAAGACAATGGCAATTTTTATGCCTGTCAATGAAAATAGGGCACTACAAGAAGCATCTTCATTTTTCACATGAAAATTATTTCTTACTCCAAAGTACCTAAACATGTGGGCAACACTCCACATTTTCCCAGTGAAACAGATTTGCGCCTTGAGGGTAGGACTGATTTTTGTCGGTGATAATCCAATAACTACAGTAAACCACCTAAATCCATTCTCTATTTGCCCTTTTCTTCTTTTCCTATGACCTGAATTTGTTTCCACTGAACCTAGTATTTTCCTCATCAGAAATTAAATTCTAAATCAGTTATGCTTTGTTCCTGCTGTCAAAAAGCAATGTACTGGCCTCTGGTCAAGCTCTCCCACTCTCACGCACAAGTGCACGCACAAGCACACACTCACAGTTGAGGGGGCCAGAGTGCTGGCTTGTGTTCCGGGACTATCCATTACACAATATGAGGGAGAAGACAGATTTGGTAATTTGGGGTCTGTGTCTAAGTGAGGTCATTATTCGTGAACTACAACTGCGGTTTAATCATGCTCGTACAAAGTACACACACACATTCGCACAAGGGGCCACTCGCTCATACTCACTGGTTTCCATGGCGATGGCAAACAAACAGCCCAAACAAGTGATGACCCAACCCGACAAGTAAAAAGACGAAGAAGTGAAGACTTTGAGACAAAAAGAAAGTGAGGAGCAACACGATGTGGCAAATCGTTTGTTCAACTTTAAACAACATCAAAGTAGCACAACGAAAAACTGATTTGCCAGAAAGATTCAAATGTGACGTTACAATCAGCCCCATCAGTGTCGGATGAATCTCCACACAGTTGGGAGCAAAACCATGAGCAAACTCGACCACAAACACCACAAATAGTTGACTGTAGTGCTTGCCTTGGTGGTTATGTACACCCATCAGATTGATCAGCTCATCTTTATGATGACAGATTTTTTTTAAAAGATGATAACTCAGAAGAACAAACGCTGCTCAGTGGGATAGAAGTACTGTTCCATATTGGATGCATGTGTGCTGCACGGTGGATCAAAAAGGTGGTCTTGACACACTGGACTTTGGCCAGGGGACTTTTTGTTTGGTATGAAAGAGAATCTCAGCACGTCTGCACCAGGACAGGAAGAGAAACAAGAACAAGCGTTCTTCTCAGTGAGTCACTGTCCCTGCTCTGTGCTTTGACCCATTCTATCACATCTGACCGCTCAATAACATGCTGTCAGAGAGAGTAGCGTGTCCGGAGTTCACGTGTGTTCAACCGAGTCACCCGTGTTTCCAACCCTATCAGCCAAAAGCCTATTGGAGGGTTAAGGAGGGGGGGGGGGGGTTGTTACACAAGTCAAAACAAAGCATCCATCAATGAGAGGGAAAGTCAATGACGCGGACAAGGTCAAGCACCTTGATGCAGACTCCTAAGCCTCTTCCTCACCTCAAAAACAATTGATTGAGCATTCTTGTCACAGCACTCGTCAAGTCTGGCAAACAAAGACAGCTCTAGCTATCTAGCTATCTGTCCATCCATACGTTTGCCCGCAACAAAAAAAAAACAAGATTAGTAAGTAATTTTTTTAAAAAATCATGAAATGTATGGGTCGCACAGGCGCGAACAGATGAAATATTTACTTGCACTGACGTACTTCCAAGAAGAACAACGGTAAGCTTGGCAACTAGCTTTCGCTTTCAACATCATGTATCTACGGCGCCAAAAGGTGCAGTCACTCACCAAGATTGTATGTACCTTTGGTTACAATTCAACACAGTATTCTAGTTAAGGGAAGCCATTTTAAACTAAAAAGAAAAACTTTGATGTAGTTGGCAAGCGGACGTTTCCGTGTCCTCGTGTGCTGTGGGAGGCAGAGCGCGCTCCACTTACTTTCATTTCTGAATGCAGCCTGATGGAGCCAATTACAGCAGAGAGCGCTCTGGGAGCGGCTCTGCCAAATTGGATTTAAAGGAAGAACCTTAATATGTTCAGGGGTGGCGCAAAAAACATATGGCTTTCGGAGTGGTTACGATTATTCATTCGTTCCCCTAAGTGATTTCATAATTGTTTCCACCTTCCACAAAAAAAAAAAAAAATGGATTGGCATATCTTACTGCAGAGGAAGCATTTCGGGTTTTAATTTTTGTAATATTCACTCATAGCAAGCATAGGTACCACTACACAGCCTATAATCAGCAGCCTGTGTGTGAACTGTGTACTTTCCTTGTACAATCTAACACATGAGACTCTGGTACTCCATTTTTTGGTGGGGTGGGGCACTCTGAACAACCAAACCACACATTTGAACAATGTTCAGAGTATTTGAATGTTCTGAGCAGTGCAATCGGAGTGTATTTATGAACGGACCTACGTCACAGTTTTTTTTAAACTGACTTGTCTGACTTCAAAGGCAGAAAAATAGCAAGAAAATCAGTGAAATAGTAGTTAGTTACACACACACACACACACACACACACACACACACACTTGTCACTAAATGTAAATCTGCACATGTCTACAAAATGTCTAAAATATATTGAACTTCTTTGGCCTAAAATAGGATACAGAATGTCTGATGA